>JACXGI010003901.1:15892-42565 GCA_016801175.1 Esox masquinongy
TGTGTGTGTGTGTGTGTGTGTGTGTGTGTGTGTGTGTGTGTGTGTGTGTGTGTGTGTGTGTGTGTGTGTGTGTGTGTGTGTGTGTGTGTGTGTGTGTAGGATAAGCAGTCATGGCAGAATGAGAGGGACATCTTCATGACTCCCGGTATGAAACATGAGAATCTCCTGCGCTACATCGCCGCGGAGAAACACGGCAGCAACCTGGAGGCGGAGCTGTGGCTGATCATGGAGTTCCACGAACGGGTGAGTGATGTCACGGACCCATCAATGAGTCAGTCACATCATAGAACAGGTGAGTGATGTCACTGATCCATCAATGAGTCAGTCACATCATAGAACAGGTGAGTGATGTCACTGATCCATCAATGAGTCAGTCACATCATAGAACAGGTGAGTGATGTCACTGATCCATCAATGAGTCAGTCACATCATAGAACAGGTGAGTGATGTCACTGATCCATCAATGAGTCAGTCACATCATAGAACAGGTGAGTGATGTCACTGACCCATTAATGAGTCAGTCACATCATAGAACAGGTGAGTGATGTCACGGACCCATCAATGAGTTAGTCAAATATAGAACGGGTGAGTGATGTCACTGACCCGTCAATGAGTCAGTCAAATATAGAACGGGTGAGTGATGTCACTGACCCGTCAATGAGTCAGTCAAATTACAGGACGAGTCCATGTGGTGCTCTCGCTCTGTTCCTCTTCTTATCCGTAGTGATATCCTTGTCGATCTCAACGACGTGTGTGTGTGGTTGTCTTGACAGGGTTCGTTGACTGACTACCTTAAGGGAAGTACTGTGACCTGGTCAGAGTTGTGCCACATTGCTGAGACTATGTCCCGTGGTTTGGCTTACCTTCACGAAGACACAGCCATTTCTAAGGGCGAAGGTCCCAAACCCACTATTGCACACAGGTAAAATCAAGTGACCTAAGTGAATATGGCACCAGTTGAAATTAACATTACAGCTGGTTATGTCTGCATATTGAACAGTGTTTTCTTATCTGGGTCTTCGGGACACGATACCATTACTGGAAAAATGTTCAGAGTTGGGCTGTCTGTGAACGGCCATTGACTGCCTTCGTAAGAATGTTCTGAATTTTTCTGAAAAAAGTGCCGGGCGGAGCTCTTCATTTTGATCTCTTCTTTTGCACCCAAAACCTTAGTTCTTGGTTAATTTGTGGAAAACCTACTGATCTGGATGCGGGTCATATTTTGCAGGGACTTTAAGAGCAAGAATGTGATGTTGAGGGATGATCTGGCCGCGGTGATCGGAGACTTTGGTCTGGCGGTTCGCTTTGAGCCAGGGAAACCTCCGGGAGACACTCACGGACAGGTAACCACACACACACCCGCACACACACACACACACACACACACACTTTACATGGTGCTCTCCTTTCAAGGGGAATTTTGGCCACACAAGTCTATTAAAACCAACACACACACTTTACTGATATGCCCCCCCTACAGGTTGGTACGTGGCGTTACATGGCTCCGGAGGTCCTGGAGGGGGCGATAAACTTCCAGAGAGACTCGTTCCTGAGGATAGACATGTACGGCGTGGGCCTGGTACTGTGGGAGCTGGTTTCACGGTGCACCGATGCAGATGGTGAGAGCTACGTGTCGCCCGGTGAAATGTGGGGTGGGCCGCTCGGCCTCGTTTCAGCCATCCTCAAACCAACTCTGTCTCAGGTGCCGTGGGCGAGTACATGCTGCCGTTTGAGGAGGAGATCGGCCTGCACCCGTCCCTAGAAGACCTGCAGGAGGTGGTGGTCCACAAGAAGATGAGGCCCGTCTTGAAGGACGCCTGGCTCAAACACCCTGTGAGGAACACTGACGTAGCACATTAGGAACATTCACTGGGACAGGGTCTAGTTTAGAACATGGAGTCTCACTGGAATACAGTAGAGGGGATGTAGTCAGCTCGGACATCTTGTTCATAACACGGGGGAAGAACGTTCCTGGAACTTATCTGTAATACTGTATTTGGTCATGTGTTTACGGTTTGATTTAGGACAGTAATTACCTTGAGAAAGAGGGGGTGGTTTCATGCTGTCTGTGTCTCTTAATGTGTGCGTGCGTGTGCGTGTGTGTGTGTGTGTACAGGGCCTGTCTCAGGTGTGTGAGACTATAGAGGAGTGTTGGGATCACGATGCAGAGGCTCGTCTCTCCGCCGGCTGTGTGGAAGAACGCATCTCCCAGATCGCCAGGACAACAGCCGGCACTACCTCAGACTGTCCGATCTCCACAGTAACGTCCGTCAGCGACGACGACGACCTACCTCCCAAAGAGTCCAGCAACTAAGTCCTCTGTTACTAAGACGTCACAGCAGTGACATCACCATGCCGTGACATCACCATGTGGAGTCGTGTGCTCCTGGCATCTGTCAAAGACTCGCCTGATCTCAGTGAATATTTTTTTTTTTTAAACCAACTTGAATGCAGCTGCTAAGTTAATTAACATGATAACGGTATAATTGTTTTTAGATGTATTTTGTTGTTTTTGTTGCTACCTGTGATTTGTCATTACGGATCAAGTGGATTCCTCTGGTACATCAGCCTGCTGTAGTTCTCAGTGGTGGGAGAAATAAGCTCTGCAGTGGATCTCTGAGAAACATCCATGTGATAAGTTCTCGTGTCCGACCTTCTGGTCAGTCAATACCTCATGCTGTCTACGGTCGTCATAATTACCTCAGTCGTTTCTCTGTCGTCCGGTCAAGATGGCCGCCCGCCAGACAAAACCAACCATACTCCATACCTCGGACTATACGATATACACACACTACACAACCTGGACGACACACACACACACAACCACTTTACAATACATACAACATGACTAATCTCAGAGGAACCTTGAGACTGTTAAACTTATTTATCTTTGTTGGGTGATGAAGCTTCTCTCTTCATTAAGCAATCTGTTGTCTGTCTTTGTTTGGGAGTGAACCACATCGTCACTGACTGACGGCTGAACAGCAGAGAAGCACGACAGGTTGGGTGTCCCGGCACTAGCAGAATGTTAGCAATGGACAAATGAACTTGCAAAACAGTGTTGACATGTATTTTAACTTCTACCTCTCAGGATTGTTTTATACACGTGTAGAGATGACACGTTATCTATTTTGGACAATATAGTTGTTGTTTTTTTATATACACAGATTTACTACTTTGCCAACACCAGTCATTGCAACGTTGAGTTACCAATTTCTTATGTTAACTATGTGTCTGTATTGGGATGTTTGGGGAGTAGGCTAAGAGATTGAGAGGAGGCTGTTTTCTGAATGGCAGTGTCAGCTGTGAATAAGTATTTGTTTTTATTCTCTGTCGCTAGACTCGGCCACACGCAAGTATAAGAAATCTCTCATTTACCAGTGTTTCTTTTTGGAAACACTTGTCTGACTCGTGTGCCTCTGTTTCAGTTACCTCAGCAACCCATATGTCATATAGAAAAGACTGAACTCAGTGGTTGCCTTTCTTTCCATGCCCTACCAGGCTAGCCCGGTCCCAGATCTGTTTGTATGGTTTTGCCATCTTTTGAGACAATACAAAGACATCTGGAGCCAGGCTCATTAGGCAAATAGTAACACACCCTAACATAACAGTGAATGTCTGAACAATGCTGCTGATGTCGTGCCGTGATGGAGGTCAGTTCTATTTTAGGTCCGGTCAATTCGGGGTGAAAACTGTACACCACCTCCACATTTTAAAACGTTTTAAATACAAATGTTTAAAATGTTTTGAAAACAAAATTTTATTGTACTTTTTAGGAATGGCTGCACATGATTTGGAACTGACCCCAGATTGCATTGACTTCTCAAGGATAGTCAACCATGAATAGATACACATGTCAACTGGTCTCTGTTTTGTGATTTTAACTCTCTGAATCATGCTAATGATAATTATCTTACTCTATGTTGGTCCTCAACTTTTTACCAGTCCTGATCTCCGCAACCTTCTCTGACAAGTACACACATATACCTCAGGCTTTTATACAGATTAATGTCTGTTTTATCATATTCTTATGATGTTTTAGTAGGTGTGTTGCAATGCAAGTTTTACCTCTTAAGTACCGTAGATGTTCCTAGTCTTATGGAGGTGTTGACCAGGTTTGTAATGAAGCTGTTGATGTTGTTGTTCAGCCTTACAGAAGAGGCAGTATTCTGTTTATCTGGCCTAATTGTTTTTGGTTTTATGATTATGTACACGCAGTTGCCGAACACTGATTTTACACCGTACCTGACCCGGGGCATTGTTACTGTTTTTAGTTTCACGCGACTGTGAACTTTTCTTTCTCAAATGTTTAATGAGAATCCTCTGTATCGAGGATTATGTCTGTTTATATATAGCCTATATATATTGTGTTTTCTATTGAATTTTCGAAGGTTGTTTTGTTACTGATTATTATTATTATGCATTCTGTGGGTATGAGCGCCTCGGCATCGAGAGCTATGTAGCCAGCGATTTTATTTCACCCTGAAATTCATACTAGACCCTTGCGAAGTTCTCGACAAATAGGATGGGTGTAAGCAGTAAATGCTGACGTGTAATACAGGAGCGTTCTACCAAATCCAAGTCCTCTCCAGGACTCCAATAGTGGCCTGGGCTGTCTGGGCGGGCTAGATTATTGGTGATGTCACAATTGACCACATCCATTATCGCTACATTCCGTGCGACCAGTTCTATTTTACTAAGATTCTCATCTCCGTGGACAACATTTTCCAGCTCGCCTCCCCCACATTGTCACTTTAGAACTGACTAAAGGTGTGTTATACAAGAGTCAGATTGGGATATGAGTATGGCCGTAGGGGATGGAAACCAGGTGAAACAGGGAGGGACCTGTATGAACATTTGAAACACTAATTTCCATTGCAATACATTGCTCTTATGAATAGCCTACACCCCTGGATGAAAAAAATAATGTGGAAAACATGCCCTGACACACAGCTTCAGATTTTGTATTCGTCTTAACATTTCAAACCGCACTTCAAACAGAACTGTTGCTTTTGATTTGTCATTGTAAGAGCCATTACCGTATATGTAACTGACGATGGGTTGAAGCAATATAATCAGTATTTAGCAATAGTCTCCTTTCAGGGTTTTGTTCGTGATCTCCGTAATCTGTGAAAACTAATGTCTGATGTTTTGACCTGCTGTGTATGGTAATATTGTATTATCAATTTTCAGTGGCCACTTTACGCCGGTGGTCCAATACAGGACATTCTTTTTATCCAATCGAAATATCTGATCTAATAAGGCAAGCGACCACTTGTTGAAAGGTCAGAAAGCTGCCTTGGTAAATGTAGCCAATGCGGATGCTGTCTAAGGCCGAGATTCGAGGTGATCGCACCACTTCTGCCATGCTCATGTTCCCAGAGACCACATGTGCGGTGGAACGTGGTACAGGTCAACTCAAACCAAAATTACCTTTATTTGGCAAGTGCTATAAACTGGATCTAGCACCAATCATACAGAATCCCGGCCTTACAGTGCATGCAGTGTTCCTGGACAGAAATCAAGTACCTCGTTAAGCGTTATGTAGTGAATACTACCAAACCGAATATCATCTTGGATTAGTAGCCTACCAATTATACATGTGTATATTATTATATTGGAAAGTGTCCGGGCTCCAGAGAGCTGGTTCTTTACGTTAGCCAGCTAATTCGGTCACAATTAAATGTCCCTTGATGTATGTGGTTTATTTAGAAAACTTGAATATTGTTTGTTGATTGTGTCAATTACGCCATGTTCACTCCAACGCTATTTCTTGGGAAGAGGAAGATGTTTTAGGACAGTTAGCTGGCTTATTGATCCTGCTTTCTGGAACCGACCTGATGAGCACAGCTCGTGCGTGCGTGTGTGTACGGATATTGTTTTGTCTCTGCTCCAGTAATACAATTCTCAATGGAACAATACATCTTTTTATATATTGAAATAAAAATAATTGCTGATTATGACTTCTTTTAGGGTGTTTCCTTCTGTTTTCATTCAAGTTCAAACTGCGATCTGCAGTTCGTTAGTGTGTTACAAATAATGGCCAATAGGGGGCGGGCAGCCTTGGGGCTTCCCGAACTGCAGACCTCGATGTCTGAAGGCACAGTTCTGTGAAGCTATAACATGCATTTTCTATAATAATGGTAAAAATATGTATTTGTTCCCTGTTCCTATAAATAGAGTCCCGGGGGGCTCGAGCCCCTGCCCTTCACGCTACAAGTGCCCTCTTGGCCTGTGTTTGATAATGGTATTTTTATACGGCCTTCGGGTGGCGTCACAGCAAAGATCCCGCAGTTAGATGGCGTCATTGCTCTTGAGCGTTCCCTCCGGTAACACACCGGGCGCTTGGGGATGATCGAGTTCGCTTACCTCGTTCAAATGGCATAGTGGTTAGCTATTCAACTCTCTGTTTTCTAAAGAAACGGACCAGCCATGGAGTGAATCGGATTGTTCTTTTCATTATAGGTACTGTATAGCCAGAGGCGTCGCTAGGATCACAATACATTCGGGGCTTAGCCCACACCCCCCGCCCCGCCCGGGACAGAAAGTATGTGTTTTGAATGTACATGCAGAAAATGTCGATGTACACGCTAGCGGTCTACACATCTACATTGTCATAATGCGCGATCGGAATTATAGATGAATAGATCAGGGGCTATATTTTTATATTTTTTTGGTCAATTTGAGATCCGGGGCTATAGCCTCGGACGCCCAGGCCTAACGACGCCACTGTGTATAGCTATTAGCTGCCCATCCTCAACATAGCGTAGTGGTTAGCAACGTGGACTGTCACATTGGCGCCTGGCTTTCGATCCTCGCCACCAAAATAAATTATACTCTACACATGTTCGGCTTAGTGGCATAGTGTTCAAAGACCCTGCCTGTCACATAAGAGACCCTGGTTTGAATCCAGAGTAGGCAACACCAATCACTCCTTCTAATTGTGGCTTGGACAGATCAGATTAGATCTGCAATGCGTTTGTAGCAGGTCTCACTTGAGACTATAGCCTCAAGGCGATTCTCCCTGTTGAAACGAAGAGGCAGGCACACACACCTTGTGCCCTTTTGCTAAAAGGCAGATACATAACCAAAGAGCCCCTGTTGAAATAAACACACACACACAAACCTTGTGCCTTTTTGCTAATAGGCAGATACATAACCAAAGAGCCAGAGGAATGAATGGATGGAGTTCCTTCCACATAAGTTAACATGGGTTTTGACATGCCGCTCTGCCAGTTTTTCACTGAAGGATGTTGCTCGTAAAGAAGTTATGAAACATCCTGTACACTTGTTTTTAATTGTTATAACACCTTTACATACCTCAACAGAACGATAAGATAATTGACAAGAAAGCTTGGGGATCAACACAAGAAGAATGTAAATGATTTCTGTTGACAAAGGATGCTTCCTTCCCCAACAGCCTCAAGAAGCAAGCAGCTCAAAGCCCCTGTCCACAGCAAATTAACCAACATTTCCTAACACCGCGCAACAAAAAGGTTTGACACTGGTTTGTTTTGTCGTTTAGCAATTAAGGCCAAAGCAATTGTGTTAGTAACACATTTCAGTTAATTTATTTGAGACCTGAACACAATACCCATTCCAAACTTGCTAGAATACATTTCTTTTTTACAAAAAAAGTGTAAAAAAAAAAATTTTTTACAAAAAAAGAAATGTGCCCCAAACACCAATGTATAGAACCAGTTCTCTGACCCAAAAAGTAAAACGCAGAGATAAAAGTCTCTGACCCAAAAAGTAAAACACAGAGATAAAAGTTATATTTAGAATGTATTATGTGATGTTTAATGTTTTTGTGAACCCCAGGATATGTATGAAAATTGAAATGTGTAAAGAATGAGTATTGTATTGAACAATTATCCCTCCCTCTGAATTAAATGCACAGCATAGAGAGTATATTCTCACAATTAACAAATAGTTATATTGATAACACGCTCTATATATAATAGTGGAAATATGCATAGAATTTTTTTTACAATAATCCACCACAAAAGGTATTTAGTTTAAAATACCTCTCCCTCCCTTTCTCTCTCTCTCGCTCTCTTTCTCTCATCCTGAAAGGTGTTAGTGATGCTGATGATTGCCCACACTAACACTATTAATGACAGTTAAATGGATCATCTCTCTCGCTGGTCTCTCTTTGCCCAGACTAACACTATTAATAATGACAGTTAAATGGATCATCTTTCTCGCTGGTCTCTCTTTGCCCAGACTAACACTATTAATAATGACAGTTAAATGGATCATCTCTCTCGCTGGTCTCTCTTTGCCCAGACTAACACTATTAATAATGACAGTTAAATGGATCATCTCTCTCGCTGGTCTCTCTTTGCCCAGACTAACACTATTAATAATGACAGTTAAATGGATCATCTCTCTCGCTGGTCTCTCTTTGCCCAGACTAACACTATTAATAATGACAGTTAAATGGATCATCTCTCTCACTGGTCTCTCTTTGCTGGTGGGGTCGGAGTCTACACCTTCTTTACAGAAACCTTGCCTGGGAAGACCCTCACAGGATGAAGCTCGCAGCCGTTGAAAATGCACGGAAAGACTCTCTCGGTGAAGGTGTGTGTGAATGTGTATAGGTGTGTATTGTTATCAAGGTCAGAGAATGACAGCTTTCCTCGGTCCCAGTCCAGCTGAACTCTGACCCTCCTGGGTTTCTGTCTCATTATGATAGGGATATCCGGCCCCAATGGGGAACTCGCCACATATTTATTATCGTAACAATCCACACTCCACCAATCATTATTTTTTTCCCCGTACCTGTACATATAAAAATACAACTCTGACTTCTCAGTCTGCAATGTTTCCTTAATCTGCGTAAACTCTAGCATGACACCCATGAACCAGTGTGTGCTGTCACCGACCTCGACGTCCCACCTGTGGGTCCCGGAGGCAAAGCCCTCAGAACCCAGAACCCACACCCACTTTTTAAACCTCTCCGGGGTGTCTGGGAAGGGCTGTGTCTTTCCGTAGCTCACGGTGGTCAGGTCATCAGACAGGCCAAGCGCCGGGTATGAAGTGTTTGGGTCCAGAACAACGGGAGCTGAAGAGAGAAAAGAGGATTATTTCTGGCCATGATGTCAGGACTGAGCAGGGGAATTAAATATATTTTCATCAGTTGTATAAAAAAGGGTGAGTCCATTCTGTCTGGGTCTGACGTGCAACAGGAGGAGAGAACAGTGCCAACAATGGTTCAGGACCGTCAGGAGTGTGAACGTGCATGCTTTTGATTGTTTTTGTGATTTCTTTTAGTATTTCCATTTCAACTCATCTTTTTTTATACAACTGATAAAAATACATACAGCTTGGAAAAAAAATTAAGAGACCAGTGCACCTTTATCTTTCCTTTCCAAAAAAGTCGAAAAGGAAGGTTTTGAGTGAGGAACAGAAGGGTTAAAATTAAGAGACCACTGCAAACTGAATGATTCTGTTCCTCTCTCAAAACTTTCTTTTTCAACTTTTTTGGAAAGGAAAGAAAAATGTGCAGTGGTCACTTAATTTTTTCCGGAGCTGTATGTTTTGCCACAGTGAACATACTATGTTCAAAAAGAATGATCAAGTATGAGATTGCACATTGACTTTATGGGGTACATTTGGGTGGCGTTGTCAAAGTAATACCTTTTAATTCCGAAAGCTGTGCTTAACACCCACAACTTTAATGCCAAAGAAATGTTTTTTCACAAGAGCTTCTGTTCCTCTCTCAAAACTTTCCTTTTCAACTTTTTTGGAAAGGAAAGAAAAAGTTGCAGTGGTCTCTCAATTGTTTCCGGAGCTGTATATTACCTCTGCTGTGCCCTCTGGAGCTTGACATTTCCCCATAAAGGACAGGTATCAGGGAAGACCCTGTGTGTTTTCATTCTTGAATAGTGTGATCTGTGTAAGACCTTTTCAGACGTCGTCTGGAGTAAGTTGAAGCTGTTATTCCTGTCTGTCACGGGGACACCAGAGCCTTGACCCCCCCCTTCTGGCCCTGGTGTTGTCTGTCTTCAACGTGTTGACATTTATATGTGAAATATTGATGAGATAATTAAGTATCAAAAAATTGGTCTAGCTTTTGTAATGGCAGGAATGTGGTGTCAAGCATTCTCCAATGCTGTAGCCATGCAACCGAAAGGGAGAGGTAGAAAAACAACAAAATCATAAGCCTTTTCCAAGTCCAGGAAGGGTGGGGGTGATATCTTTTTAATTTTTACAAACACAGTATTGATAGTGTGTGTTTTTTTCCCCGTCTATTAGTCTGAATTCATGACAAGAAGATTTTGAATGCCTCACATTATGGTGATATGCATGTCACTCACTGTATTTCACTATTCTCTGCATCTTCTCCCAGACTCTGAACTGCAGGTTTCCCAGGTGTTTGGCCACGTCTACCAGACCTCCAGAGACCAGCTGTGGCTCCGGCAGTGTGATCTGGGCTCTGGAAGAAGGTTCTGGGGTCAGTGCTTCTGTTGACTCGGTTACAGAATCATGCAGAAGACGCTGAACACCTACCTTTCTACTGTGGCCTTGTAGTTCTGCATGGGGAGAAAATGGCACATTAAATAATACATTTGCTCGTCTGAGTGATGGTAATTTACTGACGGTTGAGAATTTGCTCTTGCCTGAAGGAAAGTCAAGTTGTCTGCCATCAGCTCCTCCTCTATGGATCTGATTGTGTCTGACAGTGATGTTATCTCTCCGCTCATCTCCTCAATCATGTGCTTCATCCCCTGACTCTTCTGCTCCTCTTCTTCTCTCAGTGCAGCTATCCTAGCCTCCTCTTCCTCACGTAGAAACTGGTGAAGCTCCTCAAACTCCTCCTTGATCCTCGTCTCTGTGTGCCGGGCCTGGCTCTGGAGACAGAGAGAGGAATGATTATTAATACATAGAAACATACTCATTGCATGTCCAGACATTATGAAACGTGCATTGTTACAAGAGGTCTATGAGTCCCATGTTTATCCTAACACCTCACCTCAATATGTTCTGCTGTTTGATCAAAGGTCTGTTTAAAGTCAACAGAGACTCCCAGCCTCTTCAGCAAGGACGTCAGGACACTCTTGAGTTTCACCTACAATGAAACATTGATACTTCAAGCCTCATTTCAACATTGTAGAATAACAGTGAATACATCAAAACCATGAAATGACACATATAGTATCATGTGGTTAAAAAAATGTTAAACATAAAAAATAAATTTATATTTATATCTCGCCAGCTTCATGAGTTCACTAGTTCTGTACATATAATATACTGTTTTTATATTCATCTGGTCCAACATTAACTGCATCAGGCACTCCTGTCTGCTACCAGCACCTATTTTGTCCACTGAAATTATTTCCACCATACAAACAGTGCAATACTCCACAATCCCAGCTATTTGACCAATGGGAGCGTCTGTTACAAAAAATAAAAAATTGTGTAATGACCAGAGTATGTATCCTGAACCAATACAAACAGACCCACACATGCATGCACTCTATGCACAGTGTTAATACATCTGAATGAATTCCTGACAACTGGCATGAATAAAACACATACCTGACAATCAGGCACTGCCTCTTCTATTGGTATGCAGTCGTGACTTCTATGTATTTTTGAATTCCGACACACCAAACAGACAGGCACTTCATCCTTCTGACAGAAGAGCTTCAGTTTCTCACTGTGCAAACTGCAGAGCACCTCAGGCCTTCCGCCTCTTAGCTGTAGCTTTGTGCAGACCTCCCTCAAAGCAAAGTTAAATGGGGGGTCTATTGACATTCTCTTACAGCAAACTGGACATGTTGTAAATTCCTCATTCTTCCTGTAGTCCAGCAGGCAGACTTTACAGAAGCTGTGATTACATGACAGTTTAACAGGACTGTCAAAGTTGCCACAGCAAAGTGGACAAAGGACATCCTTCTCCTGGAATGACAAACCACCAGCCATTTTTTTGTCCGTCACACTTCTTCTGAAATGACATCTGAGTAGACTGCTTACTTACACACTAACTGGAAAGAGTGAAATCACAATAAGTTGACAGATTGTACCAATACGTATGAGTAATACTTTAAAGATTATAGCTGTGTGTAGAAGTCACAGTTCATAGATTATAGTAGTACATAAAACTAGTTTAAATATAATTGCAGTACATAGAACTCAAAGTTTAAATATTATAGCAACATAGAAGTCACAGTTTAAATATAACAGCATTGCATAAAAGTCACAATTAAAAATAAAAGCGGTACATGTAAGTCACAGTTTAAATATTATAGCAGTACATAAAATTCACAGTTTAAAAATAAAAGCAGTACATATAAGTCTCAGTTTAAATATTATAACAGTACATAGAAGTCACAGTTTCAAGATTACAGCAAAAAAAGTCACAGTTCACCTGGCTCCATTGTCTAGTTACTAATTCAGAAAAATGTCCACAATTCTGGTAATTTAACTGTTTCTCTTACCCAACAGCTTGGTTGAAGGATGCTAATGTTCGTCCACAAACTGAACAGTTTTGTCACAAGTGCAGCATTATATTTGTGTGTCTCTGTGTGTGAAAGACAGAGAGAGACAGAGAGAGAGAGAGAGAGAGAGAGAGACAGAGAGAGAGAGAGAGACAGAGAGAGAGAGAGAGAGATCGTCATCAGGGCAGCAAACATGGTGCCCAGTAGTTGCAGAACACTGTATGTTACCTGTAGTGTGTTTGCTGATGGATACAATATTATTGACTGTAGTGTTATTGGCTATGCAATTGAGATTGAGTGGAACAGAAACTACAAAATCAATTTCCCAAGCCTTTTCCAAGTCAGAGAGGGGCACTAAAAAATCTATTCAGTAAATGTAACGCTGTAATGCTTTTTGTAATGATATGTTTTTAATAGTGCTGTCAAACGATTAAAATAATTAATCACGATTAATTGCATAATTTTCTGCATTTAATTGCGATTAATCGCAGTTTTAGAATGGGTTTAAATTTTGCCCTTAATACACATTTTTCTGTTTAAAAAGCAGTGCATTATGGTAAAGACATACTTTGTTTTATTGAAAACTATGGACAGTGCTTGACTTGGATTTAAATAAATGCAAGTTGTCAATGGCCTTAATTTAGTTTAATGTACATACAGTGTCAGTCCATAACTTACCACAATAACTGGCTGCATCTAAATGTAGCCCATGTAAATCTAAATAGAATGTTGCCATCTCATATTGTTTTCTTGATTAATGTACCAAGGACAATATCTGTTATGTTAGGCTACTGTATAAAACACATATCAACCTCTCTTATCTGGACAGCTACATGGTGTGCAGGCATTTAACCCATTGAATCACCTAAGCTGGTCAAGGTATTGTCCTTTGATGTTAAAGCTGAAATGTGGTTAGAATGGGATTCATGTGGGTGCCTGTAAACATTACATTTCCTGAAAGATGTTAGCCACAACCAAATACTTAATAAGGAATCTCTATTACATTTTTCCCAAATTCAGCCAAATGCATGAGGTAAGCTACTTGAATAGGCAATGGCATAAGTCATGGTGGCTAGAGATGTGATATACAAACATTAAATCAGGGTACATCTGTACAGTAATTTATGCAGAGCACAGTTGTCTGCTAATTCCACCATGAGAATATGCTTTGGTGGAAACATTAATGCTTAGATTAGCAAAAAAAAAAATAATGACAACTGACCATGCTACAAGCAAAGTGTTAGCAGGTGGATTCATGCAACAGAGCTAGGGGAGCAATGGCTAGCATTCCTGTTTGATGGGTTTTTGTAGTGAGACTGGGGTGCGGGACGCAAGAAGAGATATTCCCTTTTTCTCACATCCATTGCACAAACGGATATGCAGCCTACTAACGCGTTTTAGGCTGTTGTTAAACTAGTGCAAAGTAAACACGATTCACGATATGAATGCCAACTCTCCAATGATATACTGTATTGAAAAGATGCCTGTGAAGAGCTCAGATCAAGTCAACAGCCAATAAATTTACTGGTAAACAATAAATGCGTGATAGTAGCGCGATCCTGTCAGCACCCGCTAAAGTCAAGCTCTTAGTGTATGGCGCCGAGGCTCAAAAATAAAATATGCGTTAACGGCGACAAAAAATTAACGGCCTTCAGTATTTTAAATTAATAACACGCGTTAACGCGTTAACTTTGACAGCTCTAGTTTTTAATTTATTATCCTGTAGGATCAAATCAAAGACATGTACGTCCCCCACTTCCAAATGGACCGTAACATTCTGTGTATTAGTCGAAAATTTTGATCGGAGGTGCCAGTTGACAAATGTTGGGGTATGGGCTGTTTGATAATCCATCTTCTACCTAACATCAGCTGTATGATTCCAGGAGGGGAGCAGATGTTAGGTCTCCATCTTCTACCTAACATCAGCTGGAATATCCCAGGAGGAGAGCAGATGTCAGGTCTTCATCTTCTACCATACATCAGCTGTATGATCCCAGGAGGGAAGCAGATGTCATATGTCTCCATCTTCTACCATATACCAGCTGTATGATTCCAGGAGGGAAGCAGATGTCAGGTCTCTATCTTCTACCACATATCAGCAGTATGATCCTGGGTGGGAGCAGATGTCAGGTCTCCATACACATGGAATCTGGAACAAAGAAGGATCGGAAACTTTCTTAATGTTTTCATGTTCCTGTGACCAGAAAGCCTGAATAGCACCTATAATAAATAAACTGGTGCCCTCTGCTGGAAATCTCCAGTAATCACAGGTGTCTTGACCCAGCTAAGAAGAGGTAGAGGGGATTTGTTTTCACACCTTATCAGGAAGGGTCCTTAGTGTTTTGAAATCAAATTAACATTGGTACGCTCACATATTTATGTAATTCAAGTTGGCGCGGTTTATTGACAATGATCCATTTCAGATGGAAATATTATGTCATATGCAGTTGAATAAATACACCAATAGGAATAAATAAATGACATGGGAGCAACAGGAAATTCTTCACATTCTCCTTCAGTTGTTCATGGTGCGTCTTTCATTCCTGTGTCTGGTTTGGTGGGCATATGTCCCTTTATATTTTCCTGTTATTTATAATTTCCATTAGTGATGTACAGTCTCATCAGGTTGTAGAACAGAGGAAAAAACTTTTTAAAATATTTTTCTGAAAAACTAAAATAGATCAAAATACCAAACCATAAATATGCAGAAGATAGACTACAGTAATTTCTTTCATTTGTGTCGTGTATTAGAAATATTATTATCCTGTTGTGGAAATTACCACAATCCACTTTTCCACAATCCAGACGCGTTTTGAGTTATAAAGGTTATATTTAAAATGGTACAGAATAACCAATGAAGTAAATCAAGGAGAAGTTATGGTTTGAATCAGAAAATGGGCATGCATGTTAAAATGGGCATACATGTTAAAATACATGTATGTGACTAGCCCAAAAGATTATGGGCTAATGAGATGCAGGGAACTATGGATGTATGAATCTGCTATGCAGCACAGCTGAAGTGCTAAGTTGTGAGTTGATGAGATAAGGAAATAAAATGTGTTCAATCAAACAAACCAGCCAAGTCTAAGAGTCATCAGTAAAGAATCCAAGTTCAAACATGTAGATTTTTTTATTTTTTATAATGTCAAGAACAAATCAAGAGACAAAACAGAGGCCATACTGATTACCAAACCTGGTATAACAAATAATAAATGAAATAAAAAAATTTTTTGACATACGTTACTGTATAATAATTAAAACCGCAGGTTATTAATGACACTAAAATAATATGGAACTCTGGCTGTATGGGGAAACATATAGCCATTCCATATGTATGGAAGTATGGAAAGACTCTCTCAGTGTAGGTCTGTGTTATTGTCAAGGATCTGTCCCAGTCCAGTTGAACCCTGTCCCTCTGGGGTTTCTGTCCCAGACCAGTTGAACCCTGTCCCTCTGGGGTTTCTGTCCCAGTCCAGCTGAACCCTGTCCCTCTGGAGTTTCTGTCCCAGTCCAGTTGAACCCTGTCCCTCTGGGGTTTCTGTCCCAGTCCAGTTGAACCCTGTCCCTCTGGGGTTTCTGTCCCAGTCCAGCTGAACTCTGACCCTCTGGGGTTTCTGTCCCAGTCCAGCTGAACCCTGTCCCTCTGGAGTTTCTGTCCCAGTCCAGCTGAACTCTGACCCTCTGGGGTTTCTGTCCCACCACAATGGGAAGAGCAGACCATGACAGGAAGCTTGCAACTCATTTTCCTTCATAATAATTTACATTCCACCACCGAGTCCTCATACTTCCCTTCCTCTGGGTGACTCCAGCATCACATGCATGAGCTGGTTTATATTGTCCCTGAGGTCTCTCTCTCAGAATCCAGGAACCATTCCAAAAGTTCAAACATCTCTGGGTGGTCAGAGGGCTGCTGTGTCTCTACGCTCAATGTGGCACTGGTCAGATCATCTGACAGGGGGAGGCATGGGTTGGTAGTGTTGAGGTCCAGGGACACAGGAACTAAACAGGGAGAACTGGAGGTTAGACCTTACAAAATGTAACTTTCACAGGGAAAGATGGGGATTGTTTAAGAGAGCCCCTCCATGGCTCTTTGAAGTTTACAGAAAATTACCTTTTAGTGACTGAGTTACAATTACAAAAAAACAAAATGCTCACGGAAAACTATAGAATATTTTATTAGAATAACCTGATGTAAAGTAGATAGAAAAATTATGCATAACTGATGTAATCACTTGTATAACCAACTGGGTGTTAATTGATAAAACATTTAACCAGGTCACTTGAGCCTGAGGGCTCATACTATTTTTAAAGAAACTGTCATTGTCACGCTTGCTGATACATACATACATATACATATATATCCTATGTATATATATATATCCTATATATATCCTATATGTTCCTCACTCAAAACCTTCATTTTCGACTTTTTTGGAAAGGAAAGAAAAAGGTGCAGTGGTCTCTTAATTTTTTCCGGAGCTGTACATATATTTAACACTATCTTTAGTTACTTTATTTTACACAACTGGATTTCTGTGTGTGTATACTGAGTGAATGGTGTTTTTATCTCATGGAGGGCATAAGGACCTGTGGCCTTTCCTTGACCCTCCTAAAGAAGTGTATGAATCCACCGTATCTATTGGGGGACTGAGAGTCTCAGTAAGGCTGCATTACACTGTGTAACTTTGATTTTTCTCCCTGAGCTCAGATAACTTGGACGCATTGACTTCAAAGAGTATGTTGTGATCAGAATGGAACTATATAATGAGATCCATATAGTTGCAAATGTTTAAAATGTTTGAGCTGTTGGTTGAAATGTACCCCGACTGGAAGTACGCAAAAAAACTCTTCCGATTTTTCCAGGGTTAGTTAAGGTGCCCTCAGTTGGGGGACCATCTTGCTAAAGAGCAAGAATGTTGATTCAAATGTAATTGTTGTTCATCAGCTTAATCACAGAAAAAATAATTCTGGAAATTTAACCTTTAATTGTGTTGAAATTGTTCTAAGAAAGAAAATGTATAATCAGGAATAAGTATTTTTGTCATATGTGTCAAGATTATTGGCACCCCTAGAAATTCTTACGAACCAAAACCAAAACCAAGTATCTTCCCAGTGCTATATCTTCTTTTCAAGGATATTTGAGTCAGGAACTCTTAATTTTTCAACCACTTGTCAACCCATTTCAAACTCTCTTAGTGATCTACTTAATCATCACAAGATTGCTGACGTTTACAAATTAGGAAATGGTTTCACAGAATGTGGTCCAGCTTGCTTCAGGCAAGACTCGAGGTTACAGCACAATGACACCCACCATGTTTCACGACCGCCCCCATCTTCTCCCAGACTCTGAACGGCACGTTGTCCAGGTGTTTGTCCACGTCTATCACTGGTCCTGAAACCAGCGGTGGATCGGTCAGTGGGATCTGGGCCCTGGAAGAACATCCATGAGTCAGTGTTGCTGTGGGGTTGGGTTTGAGAGACATGGAGAAGAGACGGGAGGCCGACAACACTCACCTGACCATGGTGGCCTTGTAGTTCTGTAGGGTAGGAAAACTCGGGGTGAATATTGAAGGTAGAAACCAACAAAGTACAATTGGTTTCCAAGTGGCACAGAGATGCTGGTCCTTACCTTGACAAATGCAACGTCCTCTGCTCTCATCTCCTCCTCTATGGCTCTGATTGTTTCTGATAGTGATGATATTTTCCCATGTATCTCTGTTATTTTAGTCCTCATCCCCTGACACTTCTGTTGCTCTTCCTCCCTCAGTGCAGCTATCCTGGCCCCCTCTTCCTCGTGTAGAAAGAGGCGGAGCTTCTTAAACTCCTCGTTAATCTGCCGCTCTGTGCTCTGGACCTGGTTCTGAAGACAGTGAGAGGACTGTATGACCATAGAACCTCATGTTTGTTTTTCTTGTCTCTTAATTCAGTACATGTATATTGTAACCTCATGGACAGTTTGGAAATGTTGGTTCAGCAGAGGGCACCTGGCAGGAAAACAAAATTAACTGCATTGTAACACAACCTTAAGACGGGGGGGATCTTTTGGGGGGGACCTGTTTATTTTGTAGCTTGAAACATAGATATGTTTGAAACCATGACATACCTTTATAAGTTCAACTCTTTGATCAAGGCCCTGTTTAACATTATTATAGACTTCTAGCTTCTCCTGTAAGGGCTTCAGCGCAATCTTGAGTTCCACCTGCAATGAAATATTGACTAAAAGCCATGAAGAAATGATAGATAATTCCTCACAGTCAAACCTTCATGTTAGTCATTCACAGTCAAACCTTCATGTTTGTCATTCACAGTCAAACCTTCATGTTAGTCATTCACAGTCAAACCTTCATGTTTGTCATTCACAGTCAAACCTTCATGTTTGTCATTCACAGTCAAACCTTCATGTAAGTAATTCACAGTCAAACCTTCATGTTAGCCATTCACAGTCAAACCTTCATTTTTTTTTTTACTTAAACTGTTTCACTCAATAAAAATGTATTATCATTCCAATTAAAAGTATTTTATAAAGCCCTTTTTGCTATTTATCTTGCCTTTTTGTTCTGCTTCTCATCGCGGTGCTAGGATTCAGACGGAAACTGTCTTGAACTTCCTCATCTGACTGGTTAAAATGCATCCCAAAATCACCAACTGTCATACTAAAACCCTTAGGTAGTCTGTGTAAAAGTATAATCACTGTATGTGCTATTAATCAGTGTGTTTATTTAATGACAATAATCTAAAATAGTATATTGCAATATTTGCCTTTCCCCGGACATCTTAATAGCTCAGTGTTGAAGCTAATAAAATAATGCAAAGAAACATATGTACATACACAGTCAGTGGCGTCGTTAGCCCTGGGCGACCGGGGCTATAGCCTCGGATCTTTGATGAATAGCCCCGGATTTCAAATGGAACAATAATAATAATAATAAAAAATAGCCCCTGATCTATTTATCTATAATTCCGATCGCACATTATGACACTGTAGACTAAACAGGGAGAACACACGCGTAGGCCGCTAGCGTGTACATCGAAATTTTCCGCATGTAAATTCAAAACCCTGTACTTTCTGTCCCGGGCGGGGCGGGAGGGTGGGCTATGCCCTGAATGTATTATGATCCTAGCGACGCCTCTGTACACAGTGCTGATTGGCTGATTAGATGGTCTAGAGCCCATCCCAAAAGCAAAAATGCAGTGTCATTTCCTTAGCACAGTCACAGGTGAATTGTTGTCTGAATCTAAATATAAATGTATTAACCGAAATCTGTGTTTATTATCTTTAAGATTGAGATTATTTATTACTTAGAAAATATTTATTTATCCGATAACAAGAAAGCCTTGAAAACTCTGAATTGAAAGTCTGCATCGTCTCTCACCATCAGCAACATCAGAGATGTAATAATCAAAATCCCTCTGTCATTTCTTGGTTGCTAAAATTTGACACAGTTCTCTACGTATCTGTTCTGTTAGAAAATAAGGACAGAGTCGTGTAGGGAATCATTGTGTCATCTAAATGAAACATATTTAAAATAAACAAAAAAAAGTTATTTCAAATGGTTGACTGAAAGTGAAAGTATAAATTACTAGATCGAGTGCAAGGTGGCTTTTATACATAAGACTTTTAGAGAATTTCCTATTACCCTCAATTGTCCATAGTTCTGGAATGTTTGGATTGGAGAAACTGAATATATTCCAACCAATGTCCATTATGAAACTAACATTACCTTGCCGGACTTGGTCTGAATGGGAACTGTTGTTGATTAACAAAGCTTCCACATGAAGAATACTATCTACATACTGATCCATTAATATTAACCTCTGCGGTGCTGAACAGTCGGCAGAAACAATGCGGGGAAGGGGGGGGGGTAATGTCTGAGTAGATAAATTCAACAAACAACACGAATGTGCGGTACTTCCGTTTTAGGAGTGGTGATCATTATGACTGATCATTATTGGTGATCATTATCAAATGGAATTGTTACAGGTCACAGGTGTGTCAGTGAAAACACGTCTAGGAACATTGCTCAGCATGCAGGATCCATACGACCAGTTACTTAAAAATAAACCAGACCTACCTTAAGATCCTCTGCCAGCTCATCTACTGGCTTGCAGTTATGACCTTTGTGGTTTCGTGCGTCCCGACACACCACACAGATAGGTTGCTCATCATCCAGACAGAAGAGCTTGAATGTCTCACAGTGCAAATGGCACAGTGTCTCGGCGCTTGTCTTGCATTTCTTTGAAGGGGTCTGACCATCCAGTTGTGGTTTTAAGAAGGTCTCACACAGGCTCCTTAGATTAAGGTTAGGACAAGGCTCAGTTTTGGAGGATTTACTTCGGCACATTGGGCATTCCCGATACTTTTTCTCCTTCCAGGATTTCTGCAGACATATTTTACAGAAACTGTGACCACACAACATCATGACAGGATCCTTGAAGATGTCGCAGCACACAGGACATGAGAGATCTTCCTCAAAAGACGACCTGGAAGCCATTTTCTTCAAATCAATCACTGTCACTATGTCCCCCTGGAGCCACTGGAAAAAGACAGCAGGTTAATTCTTGTCTGTGACTGTCCTGTTCTCTACGTTGATGTTGACATTCAGATTCTGGGAGATTTGAGGACGTCTTAAATTGACGTCTTAAGTTGTAAACTGTTGCCAATGTGAGGCTGTTTACAGTCAGCTCCAGAACTTCTGAAAACGAAAGTAGTTTGCAACCTCTCTCTCTCACCTGACAAGGGAGGAGCATACGATTCAGTGGGCCTGTGCGTGTGTGTCTGTGTGTGTGTGCGTGTGTGTGCGTGTGTGTGTGTGTGCGTGCGTGCATGCGTGCGTGTGTCCGTGCGTGCGTGTGTGTGCGTGCGTGTGTGTGTGCGTGTGTGTGTGTGACACACATCTCTTACAGCATTTGAATGTGTGAAACTGGACTTGCACAAGGAAACCAGCAGTGAATGGACTTTGTTAACATTTAGAGTGAATGCAAAATGCAAATCTTTAATCAATGATGAATGACATCTATACTACTCAGAGGATTTCAATTTCATATGAATTAACGGATTAGAGCTATTTCTTCCTTCTAGCACTGACTTTGCTGATAGCTACTTCATTAGCTTGTGCACTTACTGAGTTGCGTGCATGGCTATCTTGAAATAAATCAGTGAGACCAGATGCTGAATGACATATGTTAAAGATGTTTCCGCCATGTAGAAGATACAGGAGAATTCCAAATGCATTTTAACCAATTCAAAACTGAAGTCTAACTTGCAATGCTGTTATAATAAGAACAAGGCTCGTCGACATGGAGTTGTCTAAGACACATGATGTGGAGGCATTGTGGTTCAGGGTCAATCTCAGAGTGACAGGTGCACATCGCACTTTGAGAACAGATAGATTAAAGACAATGTTATTGGTTCTAGTTCACGAGTGTCTTAGGAGTCATATGTATCTGTGATGTGTGAGATGTGCTGTGCTAGTGTAGACTGCAAAAGCCTCTGCCATTTCATAGCCGTTTGAATGGGTTTGCAAGCTAAATACATTTGTAAGAGAAGTGGAGCATAGAAATGGCTACAAATGAGGGGTAAGTCAAATCCCAGAGTTCCCTGAATAACATTCCCTGAATGTTCCCTTGATAAATTGACCCGATGATCAGAACACTCAAGATGTGAGAAAGATTTAGTAAATCGAAAGAATTTAGAGATAAGCCTTTCAGAATACAGGTTAAGGAACACATCACACATGCCAGTAGATATCTAGCTCATTGAATATTAAGCTACAGTCCTTGACAAGAGAAAAATATATCAAATAGATAAAATAAAAAAAGAGGAATTCTAATGAGTGAAGTGTTCTCTGGACAAGGAAGGTCAGTGATACATTTTCAAATGTTTTAGAGGTCATCTGTAAAGGAATTTATTAAAAAAAACTTGTTCATGTGAATTCATTGACAGCTCTAAAATAGGAAAAACATTTGTACAAAAATAATGGCAAGTCATTTGGCAAAAAGAAAGAGTTCCGTTGGGAACAGGCTTAGAGTAATACTAAACCTGTCTGTAAATCCCTAGCTTTTAATAACTCACACTATGAATTGTAAAACAAATCATAATACTAAACTGCGTTAGGGGATGGCGAGTGATGTTTGATATTGAGATCAACTGTGCAGGCAGATTTAGCACGCGTTTGTGGTTTAGGGAGAGATTAGCATGCATTAATGTAGTGGCCAATCTTCACCGAGTGTTCACAGGACCTGCTTTCTAAAGGGAACGCACAAACCTCAACACAACATCAACACAATGTCAGCCAGGCAGTAGCGTGTTTGCCTGTCATGGTCTTTGAGATACAAGTTTCATTCATTGCGTTTTTTAACGTGTTGCATTCTGAAAACGCAGGTGTATTCCAGGCGTATCGACATTTACGTCAGTTTTCATTTCAAATGCTTGTCCCCAGACTTCCTTCATTGTCCTGAACCAGCATATCTGCAGCAGTAACCCCCCCCCCAGCATCCCCTGACGAGATTCCGGTGTTCAGTGCGTGCCTCGTCTGTTTGAGCTTGAGGTTGACCAGCATCGTCATGGCTGACAGGCGTGCGTCTTGCCGTGCGTTCAGTATTCGTTTAATTGAACGTACAACTGAAACAAAAACAAAACGAATCCATTGCGCAGCTAAAAAAGAAACAATGCACTTTATTGAAGACTTAGGTAAAGAAAAGTAATCTTTTCCACCGCGCCTCGGGCTCTGGCCTGTGGTCCTGTGTTTTGAAAAAGCACACTTTCAAAGCACCCAGACAGTATTTTAAAAGGTAGTGTGTCTCTTTGGAAAAATACCAATTGACCAATGGAACAACATTTTAGATGGATAACTGTGCTGAACATGTATGTCTGTGTACGTGTTTACTTCTGTATGAATGATCCATCAGTATGTACATGACGAGCTGTGTGGCTGGTTTTGAGATTGGAATGGAGGTCAGGGTGGGTTGTTCTGTTCTTATTTATTGGAGGAATGTTCTGGGAACATGTGGAAGGAGAACATGTTTAATCCTAGATAGACTACAGTCTAATCCTCTAGTACAGAGTTATGGTCATAGATTTAGGGTGTGTGTGTGTCTGTGTGGCCACTGGTCATAAAGGCACAGAAAATCTAATATGGGAGTATTTTGACACATCTAATGTGGGAGTATTGTGACCTACATTTCACTCTGTTTTTTTCATATTTTACATTCGCATGTTAAACACACACAAATTGTTTCATCCCTGGGAAGACCTGAAAGATGATTTCCTATTTTCCCTATCCTCTAAACCTAACACTACTCCAAACCTCAACAGCCTAACCTTTATGCCTAAACCTAACCTTACCATCAACCTAACCCCAAGTCCTTGTTCTTAACTAACCACAAATCTAACACTAACACCAATGACAGTGTACATTTTAATCCCAACCCAGAAAATCTATTTTTTCTTGTGGGGACCAAATTGTTCTTTTACCACACCATAATTACACACACACACACACACTTCCACTCACTTCCTTCCGGTACCACCTGTCTTTCCCTGGGTATCATCATTCTCATCCTTTCTGCATGGGCGTCTCCCTTATAGGATGCAAATATTTGGCCTCCAACTGCCATTCTATCTATTGTTTCCAAGGATTCATTCAAACATTTAATTTACAGAAGTATTCACACAACAATTCAAAGGTCTCAAAGCGCTAATCAGGATTACTTTATTACAGGACTGACTTCATTGAATATAACAAGTAGACACACCTTCATACGACGTGTTGTTTTAACAGAACCATTGGCATCCGGTTCCAAGCCCTTAGCAGAACTAGTTTAGACTGGCAACTTTCATTAAATGTTCTGTCAAAGCACATCTGTCAGTAAAGGTGTCCTAACAGAAATAGCAGAAATCGGGTGGTTGTATTGTAGTGTATTTCGCCAAAGTACACTGCTGCAGCAGAAAACAAAAGAGATGTTCGGAGAATGCAGTGCACACAGCGGTCGGAAGCTGTTTACACCTGCTGGTGACCCTGGGTAACTTTCTTGGCATGTTCCAGGAGCGAGTGGTATCGCAGTGTCTTGGTCTTCCATGAGTTAGGGATGCCTTGAAGCCCAATCTTTAGGGACAAAAAAACAGAGATGAGTTATTCGAACACACTAACGGATAAACAGTTTTACTGTCACTTTGTTGTCTCTGGATATTCCGCTTTTTGAGTTCCTGTGCCAACTACCTGCCTCCTTTTTAGTCACTGTTAGCAGTTATGTCCTGATTAGCATTCCTGGACAACTCCTGGCCGATAAGCTTTTTGATACAGGGTTCAATGCATCTGCTTTGCAGTATTTAAGTAGGAGCTCTTTGTACTGTGGTCAAATGAAGACTGGCTTTGGGTACTTTATAAAAAACCCAAACTAGAACCAGGGGAATTCACCCCCCCCCGACCCATAGGATAAATATGTTAAATAAAGACACTGCTTGAACATTGCTCATGGTTGGTTTCAGTGAATCCCTGTATGCACTGAACATGAACATCAATGCAACATGCAACCATTTCAAAGATTTTACTGAGTTACACTTCATGAAAGGAAAAGGAAATGCTGACTGACGGGGATGTATACAAACTAAGGCACAAACTCTGACGGAAACATTGGCAGATGTGAGGCGTTTTGATCGTTTCTATGATCTTGTACTTTAGCTCATGAACCATCAGGCCGACGCTTCACACGCAAAGTAGGAAAGTATCAGCGAAGCTACAAGAGGAGAGACGGGCGGGTGTCCACAGGTACCTGAGCTCCCAGACAGGCCCCGATGAACGAGCTCCTACTACAGGTGCAGCCCCCGCAGGTCATGGTGTCCCTGACAGCCTGGTCAAACTCCTTGGCCGTCAGGACTCCGTGCAGGGCTGCTTGGAAGGCACCGGGTAGACCTGGACAACAGGATCCACACAGCGGGAGAGAATGAACCGGAAACACACAACTCACTATTGTCCATTTACGGATTTTCCTTCTGGCAGTCGCAACGTGCAACCGCGGCCGGTACACCGCTTTAACACTGCCGATGGACTGATCCCCAGACGGCTCGGGCAGTCTGGGGGCGTTTTGATAAGACTGCGTTAACCCCAAAAGGATGGGTCACAGGTTTGGAAGAAAGTGACCATGTGTTGTCGATGAAATAGGATTATCTGAGGAGAGCTGGTTTACCTCAGCTGTTGGGGAATATGCTGGGAATGATGTCCTGGTGGGCCTTGGGCAGGTTCTCCCTTACTTGATAGATGTGGCCTGAAACAGAAAGTGATCGTAACATCTCATTTTATAGGGAAGTGTTCTTGGTTGTAAGGCCATGTTGACCTCTAGCGGCCCCTGGTGGCCATCACTGCTGTCTATGACGTGAACCGGGCAGAAACGTCAGAGCCCTCTGCACCTTCATGAATAATACAAATATTTTGTTTGTTCACATATTAACACTTTGCATTGTTGAAATGAAATAAAAAAAATGTATTTCTTTAATCTGCTCATTCGTTTGAATGTTTCCCTATTCAGTATCTTGAGTTTGTGTTAAGGTAAGAGAAGGGGTTAACACCAAAGAGAAAAGATTATCCAATCAGAATTTTTCTTCGGTTGTCTCTGGGTAGACAAATCTAGCTAGGCCTTCAGGATTTGGACAAAAGGCACAAGCTATTTCATTATATCAGAGCCGCATTTTGGAAGGACAGTAGAATCAACCAATCACAATTTGACTTGCAATGTGTGGGACTGTTCTAGAGGGGAAAATTTTGCGCTAGAACTAGAAGACATACAGGCATGTCACTAACTGCGAGTGAATAGCTGGATATTTGACTTGTTTGTGCATAATGCACATAACAGTACTGTGCGACAATGTGAGACTGACGGTGTTGCGTTTGAATTTGTTTGTTGAACTTGATAAAAGACATTTGCGATGGGAAGTAACAGCAGTAGATTTCAGTTTGGAAATGTTTTTGCGTTGTCATGATTGGACCTTACAGGATTACCACACCCAGTGAATGGGATGTGATGTTTTTTATTTTGTAGTTGATTTCCTATTTTTTTCAGCCTTGTAGATTTGTTTCATAAAATGTCTCAAACCTACATGGCGTGTATATGGCCACTGTCGTCCTACATGGCATGTATATGACCACTGTCGTCCTACATGGCGTGTATATGACCACTGTCATCCTACATGGCGTGTATATGACCACTGTCATCCTACATGGCGTGTATATGA
>JACXGI010003901.1:42665-58685 GCA_016801175.1 Esox masquinongy
ATGGCGTGTATATATGACCACTGTCATCCTACATGGCGTGTATATGACCACTGTCATCCTACATGGCGTGTATATATGACCACTGTCATCCTACATGGCGTGTATATATGACCACTGTCATTCTACATGGCGTGTATATGACCACTGTCATCCTACATGGCGTGTATATATGACCACTGTCATCCTACATGGCGTGTATATGACCACTGTCATCCTACATGGCGTGTATATATGACCACTGTCATCTTACATGGCGTGTATATGGCCACTGTCACTTCAACTGCTGTGATTTTGGACCAACGTGTTAGACAGCGTTCTCCGCCATCATCATCAAAACAGCAAATGAAGGAATATCTTTTGGAAGAGCCGTGTTCCGTCACTTCGGTAGAGTTACAGGGACTCATATAATCTATGCCAAGGTGCATTGGAACGGTTCTGAAGCCGTTCAACAACTTACCGAGACACTTCATGTTGGTTTTTCCTTTCATTTGTTACCCGTTTGTATAAGCTTGGTATCAAATCTAATATGATCTGTATTTGGTGGCTGTTTTGTCATACAGTGTCTTCATATCGCCATCCTAGTTTTTTCTTTTTGAAAGGCAAATTAATTACAAACGTCTTCATGAAATGAAACAGTTTTCTTTTGAAGGCATTCCTTAATAACATGCAGGGGAGATCCCTCCCTGAACAGTTAAAGAGGGACTTCCCAACTTCCACAAAGGAAACAAAGGATATCAAGGCCTCACATTACATCTGACCACGCCCCAGTCAGATGACGTGAGTGTTTGTGAGGTGGCTGTGGAGCCGCCTGAGGACCTTTGGCTATTGCAGTACGAAAGTCAGAAATGTACGGTGGAACATTCCGTCAGCCCAGGACTAGACCTGTGGTGGTGAGGGGACCAGGACTAGACCTGTGGTGGTGAGGGGACCAGGTCTAGACCTGTGGTGGTGAGGGGACCAGGACTAGACCTGTGGTGGTGAGGGGATCAGGCCTAGACCTGTGGTGGTGAGGGGATCAGGTCTAGACCTGTGGTGGTGAGGGGACCAGGACTAGACCTGTGGTGGTGAGGGGATCAGGCCTAGACCTGTGGTGGTGAGGGGACCAGGACTAGACCTGTGGTGGTGAGGGGACCAGGTCTAGGCCTGTGGTGGTGAGGGGACCAGGACTAGACCTGTGGTGGTGAGGGGACCAGGTCTAGACCTGTGGTGGTGAGGGGACCAGGACTAGACCTGTGGTAGTGAGGGGACCAGGACTTGACCCCAGTCAGCGGGTTACATACCAACCACAGCTTTGTCCAGGTCCTGGGGCTGCTTCCTGTCCGGGTCAGTGAGCTGATCGAGCACAGCGTCCAGAACATTGTCATCAGGACCGTTTAGAATAAAATGCTCCAGTATCCTGGAAAAAAATTAAAGGGAAATGTCATTTCAAATGAAAAACGGGTCATAGAGTTCCCCTGCTTATAATGTGTCCCTTTTCAGAACGTACATTCGGTGTAAATATCTTCTTCCTTAGCAGGCTAACAGTTCATAATAACGGACAATTCAAATCCGGCAGTTCCTTTCAGACTTATTACAATGGCATTACCGTGTCATAGAACAGGGAAATACCGTGGCGTTTAGTACTCCACCGTTCGACACCGAACTGACCTGGCTGCTGCCAGGGTCTCGGCCACACACTCATCGTTGTTCTGGGTGACACGGACGGCGTCCTCGACCTTCTCCAGCAGGTCGGGTTTCCCGGCGTAACAGGCCACGATAGGAGCCAGCTTCGCTATCCCATCTGGCTGACTGTCCGTCTCGCAGCCTTGAGAACAGCACAGCATTACGCATGGTGACACTTTAGTCTCCGGGGTAGTTTGTCAATACTGCTGGGGCGCGTTTTTATTTGTTTACCCGTTTCTTCCTTGCCAGCGTCGACGTTTCTGATGAAGCTTTTTAGACTCGCATGTCTCCACGGTCCCTCAATGGGAAGGTTAGGTCTAGGTGCTAAGGTGACACACAAAAATAGAACATTGGATTGTTTTCAGCTTTTTGGGTCAGTTGCCTGGGTTAGAGGCAAATGCCCGGACACAGGGGAAGGGATGAGGGTAAGGCCATGGTGTGTGAGGGAACGGCTGGTAGGACATCCATGTCCTAAAAATACACGCTCACAGTCCTGTCATGTTTGTTGTATTTCGAATGCTACTATATTTAGGCCACTTGTCATGCTCAATGACGTGTGTGTATTAATTCTCTTCTGGCTCCGCAAGGGGCTTTTTCCTTACCGCTCCTGTCCCTGTATGGATCGTTGATGGGGATGTCGTACTCAGACCGGGGCCCAAAGAACTTATAGATCCTTTTCCTCAGATCGTCGACGTTCAGACCTGAGCATATGGGAACCAAACAAAGGGCTGTGAATCTGTGAAAGAGGGTATTGCTTAGGGGCCCCTTGAGGTCGCCTGCAGAGAAACAGCTTCATGGCAGGATAAAGTGCATCACACTAGAATACACTAGAAAAGACTAGAACACATTTTAACACAATGGCACAGACTACGATGGAAAACATATTGGAATGGAACAGAACAGTTGTCTACCTCCACATTCCGACAGCGACTCCAGCAGCACGAACGACTGGTCCCCATAGCAGCTCTGACTCCCCGTCTCACGGCGGTAGAATGGGTTGGCCGACTCGGGCCTGAATTCGGGTGTAGGGGCCTCGCTCAGCAAGCCATCCAGCTTGTCCAAGTCATACACCCAGTGGAGAGGTTGGGCTGCAGGGGAGAACCACACGGTGTTGTTCTATGTAGCAGCAGGGACACTATTGAAAGCAACACCTGTGTCCCCGCCCCCCACGCAGGTGCAGTAAGCAGCACGGGACAGTATTCCATGCTGGGATCAATATGTGACTCCGAGCAAAGCAGTTGAAGCGCTTTAAAAGTCTGTTGTGTTCTGTAAGGCTACAGGAAATGAAGCACATTCCATTCTGTACCCGGTTTTGATGTAGAGTTCAGTGGCTCCCAACCTTTTTTTGGTTACCGTATCACCAACAGAATGGTGCTTGGCCCAAAATACCCCTAACATACTGCCTCAACTTCCAACAGGAGCCACTGATATATACCAAGAACATGCACAGTAATGTCATGTCCTGACTCAAAACATTGTAAAAGTGCCCTGAGGGCCCAAGACAAAGTGTGCTTCTCATATATTTTGACTTTAGTATCTTAAGCACAATTCTTGCCTGCAAGGGTTTGGTCTGGTTTGCTATTATTATTATTATTATTAGTTTATATTAATATTAATCAAAGCATACTGACGCTCAATGGAATGACAGTAGTCTAGTTCCATATTTTGAACATAGGGCTTATCTACTAGTGAGTTAAGCTCATATGTCTCTCGCGACAGACACCAGGTGAACTCTATAATCCAAAGTGTAACTAGAAAATCCTAAACCACGCGACTGCCTGTAACTAGAGGCTGCGGTGGTTAGTAAACAATGGTCCCCGATCGAATCATAAGGCTATTATATTAAGACAAGGAGTTGGGTACTGGATACCTGCTGCATCCGCAACAGCTGATCCTATGATGGCCCCGAGAGCTCTGTCCGCCAGAGCCATGGTCATCTGGTTGGAAGAATGAAGAACAACGCGTCAATCTCTGAACAAATCAGATCAATCCAATCTTTTATTATTATCCGGCATACAACTGTGGTTTATGAACAGGCTTGCATACCTTTATAAACGCTTATTAAAGCTACTATAGCGCTGTAAATAGAAAAACAACATAAGCCTAAAAATATAGGCTACTAAATTTGTTTGTAGGCTATATGACGCAGGGATATACTGAACCGGTTACTGTAGCGCAATGACTGTCACTATAATATTCCAGATAATTTCTTATGGATCTGTATTTCATTCGATGTGTTTATGCTGCCTTGCACGGAAGAAGGCAGGCTATAAAAAACACGATTCACTATGGGTAAAAACTCAGTCGCTAAATACAGTTTGTTCAGTCGACGACAGGCTACAGAATGTTCATTTAATTGTCACGGAATGGTATAAATGGCCTTACCGTTGAAATATCTCAGATAGTTCTAGACGCAGGGGCAATTCGCATGGTGCAGTTGTCTGACGTCTCAGTTACTGCAGCTGTTTTTTCATTGGACTGAACCGAAGTATATCCGACCTAGCGCAGAAGCCGCCCCTCCGTAGCCACGTCGTGTCCACAACCGTCACACGCTCTGAGGCCGTGCGCGCACGCCATTTTAATGATCTAAAACAGCTGTAATGATAACGATGTCGATTCATATTCCTTATTAACTCAACAAGAATGAGAAACATGCACATTGCTCCAAATCCCAAGCAATGTTATTGATTGGGTCCCACTATGCATAATCAACGCGTCCGTTTGTCCGCTGTGTACGGAGGCGGGACATAGCCCCTTGTTATTGGAGATCGAGGCAGATCACAAATATGAATTATTTCTCTCAATCGCATTAACCATTTAAAGGTCTTTATTGTCAACGAATTAAAGTATCGTCCAGATAACTCCCGTTAATATGAATTTAATGTATCTTCATTTTGGTTACATCAGTTATCAGGTATTCTGCCACTGTGTATTTACAAAGTAGCATTCCCATTTCTTATGTTGGTTGAACCTTTACAGTTCGTCAAATAAATATGTTTGTTTTTTTCTTCTTGGCTGGGACCGCTTAAGCGGAGCCAGCCAAAAAGAGTAAATGTCTCTTACTGACTGACTGACTGACTGAGTGAGAAAGTGAGTGATTTGCGGGCTACCCCTTTTTAAATAGCTTAATGGTTAGAGACATGGACTTCTAAGTATGAGATCCCATGTTCGTGCCTTGTCCCAGTCCAAACAAATTATGCATCAGGATAGACAGACACTTTACTAGCTACAAGCTTCAGGGGCTATGATAGAGTAAGCCTAAACTTAAACTGTTTACAGTTCTATTGCAACTATTTCTGGTGGATTTTCGAAGTATGCATCTGTGCATGCTTTTTGGGGTAATATAGGCTAGATCACATCCTCTTGGGCAGTAAAAGAATAGGGAATTCCATGATTCTCTTGTCTTTTCACTTGACGAAAAAGTCAGTTATCATCACCTATATTGATAGTTATTGTGTCTATGTCATCCATGAATGAAAGAAAAATTAACATTGTTGTGCCATGAAATGAAATAGTTCTGGTGTAAAGTTCATCTTTAGCAATTGCTCAATTCTTATGACTATTCCAAGCAGTAAGTTGGTAGATACTAGTCAGCCTATTACTGGCTAATAAGCCGTTAAAATGGCCAGTGGCAAAAGCCATGCAGTTCATAGATGCCATTTGTGGTTAGTCAGTTTAACACAATGCGTAATGGTGTGTAGCGAAATATTCAAACTTGGCTTAACGTTAATGCGTGACTAAAGTATCTAATGTCGAGACGCTATACCGACACATGGCGAACGTGTAACTCTGTGGTATAATGGTTAAAGACACAGCTTCTTAAGTGGGAGACCCAGGTTCAACATTCGTCACTTCTATCACTTCTAATCGTGGGCCGGCTGAACTAGGCCTGCCTGCTTCCTTTACTGGTTTTCAGATTATTAGTATGATGTGTTCTGTGTCTTATAGGCTCTGTGCCCTCTGTCTTTATGAATAGATTTTGAACAAAGCCCTAATTGTCAGACCAAAGGTTGGTTTTGGAGGCTCTCCTCAAGGTTCTCCAGGATAGGGATTATAACTCTAATGTTACTTCACCTTATGTAATCTTATGAAAATGGCTGTAAAAATTTTACGTAAATAGTCTACGTATTCCAATAAGACCAGGTTGCAACGACATACACACTTAAATGATTTTTCTATATAGAGATATTTTTTGTCACAGTGAAACCAGGGACAGCTCATTTAGAAGAATCTGGTTTAGTACTGAATTAATGTTACGAGACCAGGGAGAGACGCGAGGCGTGTGTAGCCACCTTATGTAATTACTACATTTCTATTCCTCAATCCGCTAAAGCAGTTTCTAAGATGTAAAACGCATTTGTGGAATTGGCATAAGGTTAGTTTCTGTACTGAGCAGAAAAGGAAGCACTGGCATATCCTAAAACTATCCGCGGGCTCATGTGCACAAAATAATTATAATACAGGTATTGTTTTCTTTGTTTCGGAGACACACGGTGCTTTTTTAATAAGACAATGAGATCTTTATATACACTACCCCCCAGTCAAATCCATGCACTTGTGAAGTGAACGGTTAGTCACTGTTTAATCCTCATGGCATGTCAGCTTCCCACTGACTGTACCCGCCGTGTGTGTGACTTATTTCACAATACCTTTGGCAATTTGAGAGATACTACATAGTCTAGAAACTATAGAGTGATTCTTGAAATAAGAAAATCCGTCAATTTTACTGACACAGTGCCCATGTTCTGTGACTGGCATCGGATCTAAAGATACAACGAACTCCCACAGGATTGTATAAGTAACACACGTTGAGCCAATGCTGTATTTTGGTTTGTAATATTATGTGGCAAATTAATATGGCATATCCCATCATTCACAAAGTGCGTTATAAAAAACTGTCCACAATAACATTCGGGCATATCCATGTGTATTTTATATGAATGAATGACACTTGCCAAGATATATCACGTGGTTTCTGCCGAATATGTAAATGGCCTGTTGAAAGTGTTCGAAAGATATATAGAATTCAACGAAAATGAGATTTAAGAGGAAGTCGAATGACGGCTCAAGGTTTTCCGAGCTCGAGTCAAAAGATAAAGCACGCTCAGTGAGTCCGCAATCTACGCTCGCGATTCTGCTGAAGTGGAGAGTGGCAAGCTGCAGTTTCTCTTCACTACGCGCGTAGCGAGAGCGACAGTTTCCTAACGTCTTGTTCTTCGTTTACAATGTCGCTTCTAAACTTTTTCTAGAACAGAAACGAGCAGTTCATTCAGGTAATTTTCCCGTTCGATTCTGACGAGGACATGGAGTATTGGCGGCAATGCGCGCTGTGGCTGATCAGTTGCAAAGTGCTTCCTCCGAACCACCGTGTAACGGGGGACGCCGCTCAGGTATTTGACCTGGCGCAGACTCTGCGGGACGGAGTGTTGCTGTGCCAGCTGCTGAACAACCTGAGACCCCACACCATCAACCTGAAGGAGATCAACCTCCGGCCACAGATGTCCCAGGTATTTCTTGTGCCAAATACTTTAGTGAATAATCACTGAACATACATACATTTGCGTATTGTTATTTGTTTTTATTCAGAATTTTCAAGTTCCTATAGCGTTTCAGAATTGAAACCTTATAGGCCAATTTCACCACCTACTTGTCAAACTGCTACGATGACTCAGTAAGTGGCGGTTTACCCTCACATGTATTTCTCTTTTTACTTGGCCTGTAGTCCAAGCCACACTTAATATGCTGCCGTATGGCCAAGTTGACACAGGCACCAAGTAGGCCTGTTAATTGTATTTCTAAAACCATCGAAGCTTGTGTTATATTTCAGGCAGTCAGCATCTCCTGTCTCCACGTCGCATAATGAAGTGATCTGTAGCCTACACCCCACCACACAAATACTATCCAGCTACCAGGCTGTGATGATAAGATGATGATGATGATGTGTGGCGCGTGGAGCGTGCCGATTCGCGTCCACGTTTATTTTCCACTAGTTTTTCCTGCATAACTGCATTGTTAAGGGAACGATGGTACTGGGCTTCTTCGGTCTATAAACGATGTCCCTTGTAGGGCTTCTGGTATAACTACTTGATCTTATCACGCTGAGGACGTCTGTTAAATAAGCTGCGTCGCCTCGTGCGAAGCCAGAATGTCGGTTCAGGGTCGTGCCCCAAATAGAACCCTGTCGGTTAAAGTCCACCCTAGATCAGGCCCATAGGGTTTTGCTGGATACGAGTGTGCTTCGTAGAGAACAGTGAGCCGTTTGCGATGAAGTTCAGCAGACAAATTGTGTATTACCCAAAAGCCTCCATCCTCCCCCCTTGACCACGGCACTCAAGAGGCCAGATAACATCCCTGCTTTGATCTGCCCTTTAGTGGGACGCAAACGCGCGCAAATACAGTCTGATGAACGCACACAAACGCATAATGCATACACAGAGACACACGGATGTGCGTTTTGGCTATATGCTTTGACTGAGTTAGTAGCGTTTTACTAGTAGTTTACTTGTAGGGGGGCATTTTTGACATAAACACTTGGACTTGTAGTTTTTGCTATCGGAATCAACATGGAAGATTTAGAGCTTAGAGAATCCGTTTATTGTCAGTTATTGCAGAAAGGCGAGATCAGCACTGAGTAGTGAATGCAAACAATTGCTATTTGAAATTCTAAAAGTAAAACAATAATAAGAATATTTATATTTTTATTTGATTACACTGGGTTTTCCAGACAACCAAAGTAATTGTACTTACACAAGCTAATCAGCTGGTCAGAAGTCACAAAAATCACTAATAACAAGGAATTATGTGAAAGTAGTAAACATTTTAGGACATCAGGACATGCCAAGTGCCAGTGGTAAAAATCAGAGATGTGTTATATCTGATTCTGGTCCAAGGTCCCTGTCGCTGCTCTTGGAAATAAATGTCCTAATAACGCAATTTGGCTGATCTTCTTGAATTATTTTTTTTAGGTTCCAGGTAGAATAATGTCAGTTCCAAGTGTAACAACTTAAGTTCAAGGTATAAACCTTTTGTGTTCTATCCGTTTTTCGGATTGTAGTTTTGTGGGGACTCAGCCCCCAAAGTTGTCAAGGGGGTGTCTCCGCATTTCTGTAGGGAAGGGTGCGTGTCAAAGCTGTTATTCAAAACTGTTAAACAGCTTCGTTTCGAACAGTACATGTTGTGGAGAGGGTATCATAAGATACAGCAACGAAAGTATTGTGTAAAACGCTACACCCTAAAATTATGCCAGGTGACTCCGACAAGCAGTCCACAAATATTTGTTTAGAATAATTCAACTATAATATAACTAAGCATTAATTCATACAGAATTTTCAAGAACAGTTTTATTTGACCACATTCTGAAATGTTCAATAAATAAACATAATTGGCTATTAGAGGGGTCTAAAAGGTTTCATTGAACTTGACTTATATTGGCGCACACACACCATTTCTTGCATCTGTACATTTTGTTTATTTTGCTGTCAGTTCATCAACCAACAATATTGAGTCATTATACTGCAAAATTAAAGCTTATGGATATTTTCTAAACTGAAATCAAGTCATTAAACTCTCTAGACAACTATGGGGAAGCATTACTTCTCATTGTCTCTTACATTACAGAATATGATAAGTTAAAGAGAACCACTTTGGACAAATAAAACTTGTACTCTAAACTTAACTTGTTCATGCATACAATCACATATGTTATTGGAACACAAACAGTACCAAGTTGACAAATGTTGTCATAATGCTTTTACTATAATAACAATCAAAACAAAAGTCAACTATAAAATACGCAAACATGAATAAAAACACAACAGACTTTGCTACTAATGATATAAGAAAAGATGAGTGATAGTTTGAAGCTAGCCAACAGTGAATATCTATTAATTATGATTGAAGAGAGATTTTTTTGGTTTTTCAATTATTTGTTTTTTGTCCCTTATTGACAACCCAAAAAGTTGGGTTGCTTGGTTATTTTGCCGTAATAGGTTTTAAACACATGAACAATAACATAAATATATACATAAACATGTTCTCTAATGATTTTTGGTTACATTAACTCATTTCAAAATGCCACAATTGTGTTCACAATTTTTTACTAAGAAGAAAATAATTAATTCTTCCTCTCAAAATGCCTTTCTCCTGACTCGATAGCAAGTGAATGAAGTCTCCAAATAAGGTGAAGCATACTCAAAATCCAAATCGTTGTTTTTTTCAAATAAAATAACATAAAAATGTAAGAATTAGGACACATTTTACTTAAAGCTTTGAACTGCAATGATGGTTCATGCTATTATTAATTCACCAACACACAACAAGGAAAAAGGTATTTATCTCATACCCTATCCAAAGTAAATGGTGTCTTCCAAAGTTCTGCCCGCTCGCAAGCTGTTTTTATTTGCAGTGTGCTTTGTGTGTTTCCCCCAGTCCTGACACTGATCGGGGAACAGTTTTCAAGTTGAAATGAGGGTTGCAACAATGTAATCAGCATGGTCCTAAAGCCTTAATTATGTGATCAAACAATTTTTAGGGGGGCTGAAGGAAAATTTAGGGTCAAACGACACCAATGATTCCATGTAAAACCCTTTTTCACAGAAGGTTCAACACGCAGGCACCGAAAGAGGCCTGTTTGGAACCGAAAAGGGTCCTGTTTGGAACCAAAAAGTGTTCTGTTTGGAACCGAAAAGGGTTCTGTTTGGAACCGAAAAGGGTCCTGTTTGGAACCCAAATGGGTTCTGTTTGGAACCGAAAAGGGTCCTGTCCAAAAACAGTTATTCATAGGGTGTGACATGTAAAGGGACAGATGAAAAGTCAGAAAAGTCAGGCGGTATGAGCTCTAATTCAAGAGCGAAATACATGCACAGAAGATGACACGCGCATGGCCGAAGCTTCTCTTTTTCTCTGTGAAAGAGATATTAATTCTCTGTGAAAGAGATTAATTCTCTGTGAAAGAGATATTCATTCTTTGTGAAAGAGATATTAATTCTCTGTGAAAGGTTCGCGGTAAGACAGGTCTGCAGCCAATCTGTTTCTCTCAAGAGGCATTCCACAGCAAAAAGAAGTAGGTGAGAAACTGGCATCAGTGTTCCTAGAAATGCTCGCCATACTTTCAATGTTTATTTCAGCAGGAAAAAGGTTTTGCATTTAATCTTCACACCTCTGTTGTTCATAAAGACAGTTTTTGTCAAAATGTAGGACAGGATCAAGTGTCACTTCACGGAGAAACCACTCATTTCTATAGAATCACCCACATCGATCACCCACTATTGATATACATTTATTTCCATTACGTAATTTCTTGTAACATCTTGTCCTCTTGCCTTTCCGTTAGATGTACAATAAATCACATTGCATTTCACATGACAATGTCCCATGTAACCTGTGGGGGGAATTTATTTTTTATTCAAATATTGTACGGGGGGTGGGGGGGGGGGTTCTCTGTGCTGCCGAAGAGAGCTGAGCGCCAGCCCAGGCGTGTCTTGACAAAGCAGGGAGCTGTGGCCTGTGGCATTAGGCCATGTGTGCCTTAGTGAGGACAGGGAGCAGTGTGAATCAGTGTCCGCATGGGAAAGGCCCTGGCCATTGTCCTGGCGCATCCGCACAATGCGAGTGGTGATGCAAGCAGAAAGATGTAGTAATGGACGTGGAGAAGCTATGGAGGAGGTGGTGGAGATGGGGGCTTGTTGAAGGAGCAGTCTACTGTGATTAAATAGCCAGACTGCTGAATAGTTGTCACCCCCCCCCCCAACTGCTGCACTGAGGCACTTTAACCAAGGTTTAGAGAAGTGCATTATGTGAAATATTTATTGTTTTGGATTAGGCAGTACAAATGCAGCGTCTGTGGAAGGTATTCAGAACCCCTTCTCTTTCTCCACATTTTGTTGGGACCTAATTTATAATTAATACATTTTTTTTGCCATTAATCTATACACATCACCCCAAAAAGACAAAGCAAAAACACATTTTTAGATTTTTTTTGCCAGTTTAATGAAAAATGAAAAACTGATTCAGTCCCTTTTCCATGACTCTCCCAACTGACCTCCGGTGCTCCCTGTCTCCATTGATCACCTTTAAGATGTCTTTAGAACTTGACTGGAGTCCACCTATGGCAAATAAATAATTGATCGGACAAGATTTAGAAAGGAACACAACTGAATATAAAAGGACCCACACTTCACAATGCATGTCAGAGCAAAAACCAAGCCATGAAGTCCAATGAACTCTCCATAGACGTAATAGAAAATCAGACTATTAGGCCTGGATGCCAACAGTCACGTCTGACGAAAACAAGGCACCCTCGCTCATCACCTAGCTAACACCATCCCTACAGTGAACCAAGAAACTGCCCATTTCAAGCTGGTAGTGGCATACCCAAGAAGGCTTGAATCGATCACTGCCAAAGTCGCACCTACAAAGTACTGAGTAAAGGGTCTGAATTGTTTTGTACAAAAGATATTTCAGTTTTCCATTTTCATAAATTGGCATGAACGTTTCTAAAAATATATTTTTGCTTTGTCCTTATAGGGTATTGCATGTAAATTGATGCCGAATTCATTTAATTGAATCAGTTATTAATCAAGTCATGTGGACAGGGTCTAAATACCTTCCGAAGGCTGTGTGTGTGTGTGTGTGTGTGTGTGTGTCTGTGTGTGGTCAGTGGATTATACAGATTTGTGCTTCTAAGGATATCACCAATGTAAGGACATTTGTCATTTTTGTATTTGAAAAAGAATTTCATTGAAAGTATTCAAAATACACACGCATGCATTTACGTTTACTTACAAACATTTAAAAACCACTAACCATAATGTATAATTTATAAGTGTGCTTACAGATTTGAATTGCCATTTATATACTCAAATATAAACACTTATTTCTGGCTGTTTATTTGAATACAAATAACTGTTGAATCACTAACGTTATGATTCATTGACACAGAGCTTGTCCCCTTCCTGTAAATCCTACACAGAGAGAGTTCTCCTGGGGTAGAAATGAAAGGCTTCTCCTTGATGAACCGGTCAGATAAAACCGGGCAGCGGTATCAGATCCCTTCTGCTTTGGCACAGCTACTAGACTGCTTGGACTGATCCTTGGTAGCGTGGCCATCGTCAGCCTCGACCGGGCGTCTCCCGTTTTAAGCAGGGGGTTTTACTATTTATATCTGATCTTTAGATATGCTCAGTGTAGGTTTTGCAGTGGCACATTAAACCATTTCCAGTGTAATTCTGCTCAACAGCCCTGGGCCTCTCCGAGAAGTTGTGAATGAATGTTCTGAATCTACTGTGTTGTATTTTCTTGTCCCAACTTCCTGCCACTGGTTCAGAATGGATTTCCTGACACCCACCGAGTGTGAATGTTTGGTGAAAATGCTCTGACTCAATAACAGTCTACCCCCCCAGCCCTTGATTTCACAGCTGTTTAGTCACGATATCCTGTTTATTATATATATATATAATAAACATATATATATATATATATATATATTAAATTGAGAATGTTAAAAAAAAATTGGGAACGTTCTTCAAAAGTATATTCAATCAGGGATTTAATCCTTCTGGAGTCCGTTCTGATGCTCACGGCATTAAACAGAACTGAGCAGTCTTCGCCTCGCCCGTTGTGCTAATTAAATACTAATGGTTAATTTTGCTAACGCTAGTTAGCATCAACGTGCAAATGTATTCACCTGACTCAAAGTAGACAAAGGCACATTTTTGACGGATTAATAAGTGAAGTATCCTCTCATGCTCAAATACAATATTTAACGTATGGGAATTAGATGTAAATACTCACCACATGGGGTCACTGCATGAGGTGAATGTAAATGCTGGAAGGCGTAATAATAAATGTCTTAGTGTGATGAAATAGAGTCTAACTGAAAAGTGACAAGCCGTTCCTATATTTATTAGTCGTGTTCCTCTATTCCCAGTTCCTGTGCTTGAAGAACATCCGGACGTTCCTGACCTCCTGCTGTGACACGTTTGGGATGAAGAAGACTGACCTGTTCGAGGCCTTTGACCTTTTTGATGTCCGGGACTTTGGAAAGGTACAAACTACATACCGTACAGTGGATATAAAAAGTCTACACACCCCTGTTAAAAGGCCAGGTTCTTGTGATGTAAAAGAATGAGACAAAGATAAATCATGTCAGAACTTTTTCCACTTTTAATGTGACCTATAACGTGAACAATTCAACTGAAAAACAAACTGAAATCTTCAAGGGGGAAAAATGAAAAATAACACAAAAACATCACAAAAACCTGGCATTTTAACAGGGGTGTGTAGACTTATTATATCCACTGTATCTCGCCTGACTGTCCACTCTGTAGGGTCACATGCAGCATTAAACCAACACAGATATTATACACTCAGATCTAGAAAGACTGTGTGTGTGTGTATGTGTGTGTGTGTGTATGTGTGCGAGCGTATGAATATGCATCTGGGTGCATGTCTATTTGTGTGTTTGTGTTTTTGTGTGTGTGTGTCTGAGTAAGCCAGTTCACTATCTGTGCCACTTAGATCAACCCCCTAATCTGCAGTGTTACACCCCAGGCTCTTTCTGGGGCAACAGTGCTGTCTGAGGTGACAGGCAATCCAGCTGTGTTTTAAAGGGTCCTGTCTGTTGTCTGGCTGTCTGGGTGGCCCTCTGCATCTCTGGGGAGGCCTGTGTTCTGTCTCAAGGTCATGGAGGTTCAATATGGTCTCATTGATGGGCCCCCCTTTTCGCACATACCAGTTTTACTTACTCAAACATGTTCTGAGGGCAGAAAGAAATTGATTGGTTGATGTGAACACCAAATCAAAATTGAGAGGAGGCGGTGCCCATGAACATTTCATGCTGGCTCAAAAAAGCAAGTGAATGTTATCTCAACCAAAAATTCACCACTGAATGTTAGCGTAATCAAGTCATTTAGCACGTACTTCATTATAACAGAACAGGCAAACTTACTCGTGCAGAATTGCACGCTTCTTGATGTAATTTGAAGTGTTCATGAGCACCGCCTTCTCTCCATTTCGATTGGATGTTCGCATGTACCAATCACGTTTCTTTCTGCTTTCAGAACACGTTTGAGTAAGTAAAACTGGTATGTGCCCCTTTTCTGCTGTTGTAATGTGGTTCGTGTTGTGAATGAGCAGAGCTCTGCTTCCCTCTGTTTTCTCTCGGTGCTCCACGTCAAGTCAAACATGGACCAACCAAGTTGTCAGTGTTTCCCTCGCACTTTCTGTTGCTTCTCCCTTTCTTTCTCTCTCTCTTTCCCTTTTTCTCACCTCTATCCTTCCCACTGTTTTCTATCTCTCTTTTATCTTTAGCCCCCTTTCTTCTATTCCTTTTTGTGCTCGTTTCCTTTTTATTTTTTCTCTCTGTCTTTCCCCGCTTTCTCTTCTAACAGCGTCTCTCGCATCCCTCTCTTCTCGCTCTATCCCTCTATCAGTTCAACTAAAGAAGAACAAAAACAATCGAGATCTTTCAATTCAAATACATTTTTTTTAATTAGCACTGCAATGTAGATAATGCCTTGTTCTCTGGCAATATGTATTAATTGACATTAAAGCCATATACCACACTAACGTGTGTCAACAGAGTAATAATAAAAATAATAATCAAGATGGCTGACAATTACTAGAATGTTAAAGAACAGCAATGAATTAAAAACAATTTAACTAACAGTGAATATACATTAAAACATACTAATTTGTTGGTCCGTTAATCAGATGCTGTTGCTCATTTTATGGTTCTGTGGTACAGAGCGGTTCTCCCTCAAAAAGACGGCTATTGTGTTTTCCTTAGAGAGGTCTTTGAAACCATGAATGACGGTGTCAAATTTGGGGAATTGGCTCTCTCTAATGCTTTTATGTTTCTGACATGTTGTCAGGAAATGCATCTCTGTGTCAGGTCCCTGTGGTGGTAATGTGATTACACAGCCTTTCCTTCAGAGAGATTGAGAGACGTCTGTCCCCTCTGTAACTGGTCAAGGATTGTCTGAGGTTTTGATCAATAATCATGGCCATATAGTTTTTCCTGTCGCCGTAGGGCCAGATAGCAATGCATTTAACTTTGTGCTTGTGTTTATGTTTCTATTTATATATCTATATAGCATGTTTCTATTGTTATCATATCTGCAGCTGGAGATTAGGAACCCTCCTTTTCTGTGTTGGTTCATATCTGTCGTTTCTAGGGAGCTGTGCCTGCCTATCTATATCACAAGGCCATGCTCACTGACTGACATATCACAAGGCCATGCTCACTGACTGACATATCACAAGGCCATGCTCACTGACTGACATATCACAAGGCCATGCTCACTGACTGACATATCACAAGGCCATGCTCACTGACTGACATATCACAAGGCCATGCTC
>JACXGI010003902.1:0-32795 GCA_016801175.1 Esox masquinongy
AGTAATATTCTAATTTTCAGAGATACTGAATTTGGGATTTTCATTAGTTGTCAGTTTTAATCATCACAATTAAATGAAATAAACATTTGAAATACATCAGTCTGTGTGTAATGAATGAATATAATATCCAAGTTTCACTTTTTGAATGGAATTACTGAAATAAATCAACTTTTTGATGATATTCTAATTATATGACCAGCACCTGTATACCTGCCTATTTCCACTCTAAAATATAATGTTTTTGCCAATGTGTTAAAGATGGTGATTTATTGTTTTCTCGTGTTTGAAGCATGTAATCACTGGTGCCAGATAACTAGATGCTGAGCAAGGTTTTTATTGGATTTCCTTCTGTTTCTCAAATCACTGACACTTAAGTTCTATTCAACAGATGATGACAGCTTTTTGGAACTTTCGCTGTGTTTTCTGTCTTCAACTAAATCTTAATAATTTTGTTCAACTTTCTATATTGTTTCATCTCACAAGATATCAATTAGTTTTTGTACCGACCCAACTGTAAACAGCATAGAGTTGAATTAGCTAGCTACACTTTCAGGCCCTTGCTAATGCTGCCTTTCAGACCCATGTTTATGCTCCCTTTCAGACCCATGGTTATGCTCCCTTTCAGACCCATGGTTATGCTCTCTTTCAGACCCATGGCTGTGCTCTTTTTCAGAGCCATGGCTGTGCTCTTTTTCAGAGCCATGGCTGTGCTCCCTTTCAGATCCTTGGTACTTTTTTTAAAATTCATTTTTATTTGTATTCTAATATTAGTGTTTTTACAAGCAAGTTAACAATTAATGCCAGATACATAGCTTTAATCAGATACCTCAGGTGTTCCTGGACTGTTTACTGTGCTGTAGATGACACTAGGTCACTTGTTCCAATCCCCAGCCTGACAAAAAATCGTGTACAATCCCTAAGCATCACCTTCACACCTAATTGCTCCGAGGTTGTTGCTAATAAATAAGAATGTAGTCAAAACAGAGGATGGATTGGGCCGATGTGTGTATTTCATTTCCTTGACCCATAATCATGGAAATCGCTTATTGATTAACTTTACAAACTCTTGCTTTTGAAACTAAATGCTTTGTTGGCTGGAGGGACGTTGGAGCGGGTCGGCTTGCCTCATGCTCCAGCAACTCCTTGTGGCCCCCCCTTGTTTGATGACTGCAAGCTCAATTGTGGTCGTTAGCTGGGGAAATGCTCTCCTCCAAGCTGTTTGGTTCTAGCTCAGGTCCCAGCTGAGCGAACGGTGTGATAGTTACTAAGCAGAATGAGTGGCCTAGGGTGGTCCAGTATGCTACGGTGCTGACTACAGTGCACATGTACTGCGGCAGCATGGGTTTGAATTTGGTCCACTGTTCCTTCAGCAATAATGCTCTCCAACTGATCCCCAGTCTTTAACAATAAAATATAAAAATGCCTTAAAATATACATTTCTTAAAAAGGAAGTACAATGTCATTTTGTGTTAACAGAAAGCCTGTCCAACCCGACTGTAGTTGTAAACAAACATAGGGTTGGATCTGCTAGCCACTCGAGTCTAGGGTTGGGTACCATTCGCATTTGTACCGCTACCTGTACCCAATATTTTTTCGGTGCTTTTTTAGCGCTAACGTTAGCTGTGGCTGCTGCAGGTGACTTGGCTTTTGTGCTATCAAATACGGAACACTCTTCAGATTCAAGAAATATTTTGTGTTTGACCAGGTGTTTCCTCAGTTTAGACGTGTTGCCATGGCCAGCTTTGCATTTCGCATCACAAATATTGCAGCGAGCGTTGTCTGCGTCAAGTTTTGAAAAGTGTAACCACATTTCTGACCGCTTTCGGCTCGCCACTTACCTGACTCTGTTGGTGTTGAACATTGAACAAGCTGCAGGGGTGAGATAATCTCGCTCTCATAGTCTGGCTTTCTCTCTCTGCTCTCTCACCCAGATGCGCTCTCAGGTAACGAAATTTGGCACCGATTGATTTTACTGGAATCGTACGTAATTCGGTCAGTACCCTTAAAAGTACTGAGTTCGGTACCCAACCCTACTCAAGACCCATGGTTATACTCCTTGTTATTCCTGGTTAGCTAACATCTAACCATTTCCCAGAATGACTTAATGGTTAACTTAACTTTAATTGGTTTCATTTATTGAAGTCTTGCCTGTTTCGTTATGCGCTGTGTTCTTGATTTGTATTTATGTGTAAGTGTTGTCTTACAATTTTTATGCATTTGGCCAGGTCTCATTGTAAATGAGAATTGGTTCTCAGTTGGCTTACCTGGATAAAAAAACTCTCTCTTTAGCTAGCTATCACCATTAGGTCGCCGGTCAGGTCTAATGGGTATGTTCGTTTGTACGCTGTAATATAGACTTTCAACTTCTTTACAGTACACACCTACATGGAATCAACAGCAAAGACTTAACATTGCTTCCTTGACCCCTCATCTCTCTACTGGCAACTTTCTCCACAGAGATTCGATACATTTTGTTCCAGCATGTCTCACAACTACCCCTACAGACGACCACCAGCACCGAAAGATCTGAGAGCCAACTCTGGCTCCTACGACCATTCAGATCCCCTGCACTCTGGAGACCACAACAAACTTTACGATCCGTACCAGGAGCCGCCCTCGCATTCCACCGTAACATCCTACCGTCCTTCCCCGTCTAGGGCCTCCTCTGCAACCTCCTCCTCTTACTCCTCCTCTCTAGGCCAGTCAGACCAAACTCTGACCCTTCTGAGTAGCTGTGGCCTAGAGCCCAAAGACTTGTCTCTCCTGGCTGAGATGCCAGCAGGTCTCCTCACCGTGAAGAACCTACCTCACCTCCTCCTCGGGATCAGGAAGAAGGAGGCGACACAGCAGCCGCCCTATTCGGATACCAGGCCTACCGCCTCCTACCCGCATGCTGACACATCTCGTTCCCCAGCCGCTCCTTCTCCAGGTCGTGCGTGGGAGCAGGTCGACCAGAGTCATTCTCAACCGCTGGACTATCCGCGAAAACCCCAGCGCTCCCCACAGCTGTTAAACACTCCGTTGGGCCACCACCCGTCCCTCCCCCCACCTCAACCCTTTCCCAGAAATCAGGGCCAGCTAGATCGGCATGGCAACCCCATGCAGTACGCAAGCTCTAGAGTAGAACCTGTTCCGGTCCGTGTTGTTGACTACAACTACGGTAAAGAAACTCCCAGTCATTGCGAATCTCCTAGGTCCACTTACAGCACAGCCCACAGCACTTCTCACGTGGGAACCAACAGCAGCCGGAATCTCCCCATCTCGTCCCAAACAGCAGTCAATTACAGGTACCCCCTTCTGCCGGCTACGGGCTACAGATGCCAAAACCAGGATGTCCTGGTTGTTGCAAACAAAATGTCCCCTTCCAGCGACACTCCAACAAAGACGGCTGCTCTTGACTTCCACGGAGAAATCCCCCAAACATTTCCTTATACGTGCTCGCTCTGCGCTATCACTGTGCTCTCTGAAAAGGTAAGTAGCTCGATTCCTCTTACTTTCTGTTGAATCTGCATTCTCTGGATCTCACTGTCACTCCTCAGCGTAGGCTTTTTGGACACTGGAGTGAGATCAGGTAGGTAATGAAAGTGAACAGACTTTCATTTTAGGTCAATCAATGATAAAACATTACCGCTCTGGTCGATAAAGTACACAGCCAAGGCGTTATCCTAAACAACCAGTGATAATGCTCTTCCCCATTTATTTTTTTTGGGCAGTTTTGGTCCTCACATGTCAATGGAACTCAACATGCTGATGGACAGCTCACGCTCCTTCAGATGTGAGTAGTGATACACTGAATTTGTTTATCCAGTTCCCTCAGCACCATGGCATTTCATACACGTATTGTCATCGTTGTAATTAGATAATTGGCCTAGCAAGCTTAAATTGATTACATGTAAGGTACCCTGTTTTGTTTTATTCCATCACCTCTTCTCTTGCCTACGTTTAGGTACCCTAAATGGGATTGTCGGATGCAGACTGCCAGACAGTGAGTGCATATTTCTGTAATTGAATGCTTGACATATAAAATATAATATCCTGTATCCTAACCATAGCCATGTAATCTTTTCAGGGGGGATGATCACTCAGAAATACAGAGATTTGAAGAGAAGACTGGTGGACCTTCCCATAGGTCCAGTAATTATTTTGGTAAGCTAACTGCATTAGCTTGCCTACGCACAATACGTAAGCCTTTTTTTAATTATTATTATTTTTTTTAAATGAAAAGCGTCTTTGCTGGGCTGGCTGTGCTGGAATTATGCCGACACCTCTAGTGTTGTTAACGCCATGCTCTGCCGAAAGAGGACCAGAGTACCATTTACTTTGTAGTTGTCATGACATTATTATGACATGCAGCCTGTTAATGTGTGAGTAAGTTACGTTTTCTATTATCCTGTAGGCAAACCAAGTAGCAGTGCAAAGAAAAACAAGGACCCTAAGGCTAGTGCTACGAAGGTTACAAAGGTATCTTTTATATTTCACCTTGCACTTTTGATTCATTTCAATGTTTTGGTTTTCATATGTTTTTGTATTTTTCTCTTTTCCAGGGGAGTGGCAAAGTGGTTTGTGTGAAATTCCCCACCCAATGTCTCAATGAGGATGGTTTGTGTAACTTGATTAAACAGTTTGGGGAAGTAGTGAAAGTCATCATGTTTCCTGCTTTGGTAAGATTAGTTAGGAAATATGTGCCCTTGAATTAAAAAATATTAAACTCATGAAAAAGATTGTAAGCATAGAAATGTAATCAAATTTCACCAGTGATAGCCTAATAGACTTAAGTGAGGAGTTCTATGTTACTATTTATAGGATTCTAACGATACATTTTCAGGCATTTGTGGAGATGGGGTCAACTGATCAGGCGGAGGATCTTGTAAAGCACTATCTTGGTAACCCAGCGATGGTGAAAGGAGGACATGTCACTTTCTCTGTCTCTTCGACATTCAATTTCCTGCAGGTGCAATTTAGATGAATTCATTAACAAAATGTTGCTTTTGATTAGCAGGGTAAATTTGGAAAATGTTTTCTGACTCCACCCCCCAATTGTGTTTATACAGAGTTCAAAGGTGTTGCGCTTTTCTCCTATGCCTGCTGGGAAAGAGTCCGCCACATGGAAGACAGAGTTGCTGGCTGTAGCTAAATGCTTTGGGCCTGTTGAACACTCACTGTTTCTGCCTACACAGGTATTAAAGAGCATTTTGCAAATCATTTTCAGTTTTAGTTTTCTGGTATAATTGTGTAACAGTATGTTCTGTCCTCTTAGGCTTTTGTGGAAATGACAAATTCAGTGGATGCACGAAAGTTGGTAGAACACCATACGACGAAACCCCTGAAAATAGATGGCATACATATTAAAGTGGCATTCTCTTCAGAGTACAGTACACTTCGGTAAGTAATGCATGCATCCTCTGTTTTGCATTGTCCTAGTGTCATGCCTATATTTTATATGCAAATGAACATCCACGGCTGGTCTAATGTCAGATTCACAGACACATAGTGGCTCTTAAAAAGTATTCACCCCCTTGGACTTTTCCATATTTTATTGTGCTACAACATGAAATGAAAAGGAGCTTTTGTCACTGATTAACACAAAAAAGTCCATTATGTTTAAGTGAAAAATAAAATATGCAAATTGTTGTGAATAGTAACAAATATAACACAGAAAATAATATATTGCATAAGTAGTCACCCTCTTTGCTATGACAGCTGAATGAGCTGTGGGGCAACCAACTGTCTTCAGTTGAATGGGGTCCACCTGTGTGCAAAAATTAAGGAAGATTCAAAGCAAATCCGGAATAAGGTTCTTTAAAAGCACCAACTGGGTAGGGTATGAGAACATTTCAAAGGGGTTGATTGTCCCTCAGAGCACGCTGTTAAGAAATGGAGACAATATAACAAAACTTTGAACCTGGTTAGAACAGGCCTTCCAGGGCCTGGAAAGCTTGTGAAGATGGAGGGCAAATGGATGCAGCAAAGTGCAAAGAACTTTTGGAGGAAAATCTGCTGATGTCTGCAAGAGACTTGGGAGATGATTCATCTTCTAACAGGACAGTGACCCCAAACATACAGCCAAATCCACACTGGACTGGCTTAAAAACTACAAGGTCAATGTCCTGGAGTGACTCAGTCAAAGTCTGGACTTGAATCCAATTGAGAATATGTGGAAAGAGTTGAAAATTGCTGTTCAACAAAGCTTGCTTTAAACCCATCCAACTTGAGGGAGAATGAGCAACATTATTGTGTCAAAGCTGGTAGAGATTTCCAAATAAATCCAAATAGACGTATGGCGGTAATTGCCGCCAAATGTGCCTTATTGTTTTGTATTATTAACTTAATTTAGGGCAATTTGCAGTTTTTATTTTATAATTGGACATTACGGACTTTTTTGTGTCAGTCATTGTTAAAAACTTGTGATTAAATCCATTTTGATTTTATGTTGTAAAAATGTGGAAGATCCAAGGGGGTGAATACTTTTGAAAGCACATTTCATCCACTGTATTTAAGGCAAACATTCAGTTGAGTATGAACTAAAAGTCATACGAAAATATGATAGAAGTCTATCTTTGCTTCCTTTACTTTTTTTAGGACCATTTCTATGCGGAAGTCTTTAGACAGGATGTCACCAGATGGAAACAGGAAGTCTGAAGACGAATCTAGTAGGAAGAGATCCCCGAGCCCCAGAAAGCGATCCCTTAGCCTGCACAGGGATGCTTCGACATCTCCAAAGAGGAGGAGGAAGAGTAGAGAGAGGGATACCAGCCGTCACAAAGAAAGAGCTAAATCCGGTGGTGGTGGTGGTGGTGGTAAAAGCAGGTCGAGATCCCCCACTGAACATCATGGCCATCGGTCTTACCGAAGCCCCAGTTTCCACACTAAAGAGTGCGTCTCCAGTGAGAAGACCCCAGTCAATACCGACCCAGAGGACATGGCATATCCCCGTCTCAGTTCCACTCGCTCACAACCTCCCACCAAGGACAAGACCCCACCCCAGTCCTCCGTTATGTTGGGGAAGACCAACAAAACTGTCGACATCACCAAGCAGAGCAAGCAAGATACAGAGGAGAATTCTGAGGGAGGCTTTCAGACCTGTGATATGGACAGCGAAATAGAAGGGATGGAGGTGATCGGAGAGGATGGGGACATCGAGGGTATGGCAGTTTATGGGGAGGATGGAGAGGAGAACTCTGACATGGGAGAGGAGGAAGAGAGGCCAGAGACGCCAACAAAGGAAACCGATGTGCATAAGACAGAGGTGAAGGAGATGGAGGAACATAATGAAGAGGGCGTGCAGGAAATGGAAGAGGCACTGGAGGAAGTGCAAAAGGAAGGAGAAAGTAAGCAAGAGCAGAAGAAAGAAGAGCCATTACAAGACACTCCAAAGGATCTTCCACCACAGGTAGCTTGGCATCCTGAGGAAGGACAACTGGAAGCAAATGCCAAGGACCTGATTCAGGACATTAAAGCCATTTATGAGCCTGAGCAGAAAGCAACCTCTCCATCTAAGGATGGAGCTCCTACAGAAGAGCTCTCAGAGCAGGGAAGTGAGAGAGGGGGGGGAGACCATACAGGGGATGCCTCTTGCTGTGATGATGAGGTGAAGTACTCTTTGTTTTTAAAGCCTATGTTATCCATTTCCTCAAATAATGTTGAAGGGCAGAAAATAGAAGTGCCAGTTTGAATAAAACACAGTAAAACCTGCATGTTTTTGCTCTTGTTTGTTTCTGTCTTTGTCACACAGGAGGAGCCTGATTTCCCAGAGGACCTTGAGAACCTGGTCACTTTGGATGAACTAGAAGACTTGTCATCGAACGATGACCAAGGTGAGTTATTTTCCAAAGCTCAAATGGTTTTATGTTCAACAGTGTTGCATTTGATTAGTTCTTAGGAGTCACTTTGTGAGAACAAGATTCTTGTAATTTAGTTTGTAGTGATTATTTGTTTGTATTACATTGGCAGATATCCAATCAACTGATGAGAACAAAAGCAAGAACATGGTGAGTATATGTTATATTGTCCTCTGGGTGTTGGTGAGTTCTGTTAGGTACATGATCAACTGCAGGGACTTGTCAATACAACTTCAGTTACACTTATATTCAGTGTACATTGCTTTCAGAAAGTTTTCAAACCCCTACATTTGTTTCACATTTTGTTACGTGACATTTTATGTTTGCAAATTTATAAAAGGGAAATAACAAACAGCAATATCACTTGTAGATAATTATTCAGGCGATTTGCTATGACACTTGAAATTGAGCTCAGGTGCATTCTGTTTCCATTGATCATCCTTGAGATGTTTTTACAATTTGATTTGAGGGCAACTGTGGTAAATGTAATTGATTGGACATTATTTGGAAAGCCACACAGCTGTCTATATAAGGTCCCACTGTGTGGATGGTGCATGTCAGACCCCCCCCCCACACACACAAAAAATAAATAAATACATTGAATCCATTTTAGTAAAAGGCTGCATGAGTCTGAATACTTTCCGAATGCACTGTTTACAATAAGTAGTATGTGTTTTTATTTAATGCAAGAACACAATGAAGTTATAACACTTGGTTGTATTCCTAAACCTGTTAAATACAGGTTTAAACCACAATTAAATTGTTTGAATTGTGGTTTCACGAGATGTAATATATTCAGAACTTAACACACTGACCTATTGTTAATGTCATATGGAGAACCCATTGAGCTCAGCACTACCACTCCAGCTAACTTGAGCTGACAGCATTAGCAATGAACTGTGGTCTTGTGATCACATATGCAGAGCCTTTGTCTGTAGATTATTAGAATAGATCTACTTTGCCTTTTGGCATGCCTATTTTGGGTTCTTTTAAACTTACACTCTACTAAAATAATTTGGACAGTCAGACTAGTAAATACTGCTTTTGGAATTGTCTGCATTGTGGCATTAAGTACACCACTAGATTCAATAACTGGTGTTTGCTGAAATTACTTAATGTAGGCGTTTCTTGTAACTGTCTATCAGTCTCTTACATTTGACTGGGAGGAATCTTTGCCCACTCTACACTACTGCTTCAACTGTCATGTTTGAGGGCTTTCTTGTGAGCATGGCTCGCTTCAAGTCACCCCACAGAATTTTGATTGGGTTAAGATCTGGGCTTGGACTTGGCTGTTCCATAACTCTCCATTTGTTCCTTTTGAGCAATTCTGTTGAAGTTTTGCTTGTGTGTTTTGGATCATTGTCTTGTTGCAAGGTCCATGTTTGGTTCAGCTTTTTGACAGACGGCCTCACATTCTCCTTAAGAATTCTCTTACAATATGTAATTCATGGTTGACTCAATGATGGCATGTTGGCAAGACCCTGAAGCAACCAAGGAGCCCCAAACCAAAATGGCATTGGAAATGGACCCCTCTCAGACTCATGGGCATCAATCATTCTTTAGATGGACTCTGATTGGTCTACTGATCATGTGTTACTACACTTATATGGATATGGCCAAACCAGACCGGTTGTCTAAATCTTTAAGGAAGACTGGATCCTCTGAAGTTGCTCTTGATGATTTTCAAATCATTTGCCTGTTTTGGTGCACCTGATTTTAATTAGATTTTTTTTTGGATGGATTTCTATTCATTGTTATTGAATATATGGTTTAGTTAAAGTTAACTTGTGTTCTTTTTGTGATTTCTGAAATTGGGCTGTTTTTATGAGTGAAAGGTTGGAATTTAGCTCATCCATGTGTCCAAATATGTAAAAAAAGGGATGTACTTACTTTTTCAAAAGCCAAAGGTCATGCATTGCTAATGTAAAATGTAGTCTAGGAGGCCATTTGTATAGCAGCCATGTACACTGATTAGTGACAGTAAGTGATTGCTCTGTAAGTTGGCTGAAAATGTAGTCATGAAACCAGTAGTCATGAAACCAGTAGTTATGATGGCAGATTTTGGTTTAATTTGAAGTTTTTCTTTGTGTACTTTGTAGACTGGATGCCTAGGTTCTCTATCACATGCCAACAAAAAACAGTCCAGTTATGTCGTAACATTTAAAAATACAAACATGGGGTGTAACTTTGAATTGGAGCATTTGATGTCTACTACTGGCAATTTGTTAAATGTGGATTTGTTAAATTCTTCTTACCTTTTTAAGCAAAAGGGCAGTCTAGTACTATAGACTTGCTGGGTTGATAGGGTTGTTTGGTGGTTTAGATTACTTGTTAATGAGGTGGTCCTAACCAGACTGATAGTTGTATTTTCATTTTAGATCTCAGGAAGTGATCAGCCATCAGGAAGAGTGATCTACATCAGAAATCTGCCTAGAAGCTACTACACAGATGCTGACTTTGTGAAGATCTTTAGGGGCTATGGGAAAGTGCATCGTTATTTCCTGCTTCGTAACCGTGAAGAGGTATTTCTTTTTTTAACAAAGTTGAGTCTAAAATGAAATGAATCCCAATTATTTCATACTAATAGTTCTCTTTTTGTGTTTCTCACACAGGGCTTCATTGAGATGGAGAGGTCTTATGATGCTGCAATGGCAATCAAGGATGTACGTTTGAACGGCTGTAAATTCTATGGTCAGAAGTTGATTGTTCTGCTATCTCGGAAATATAAAAGGCTAACAACAGGGTATGTTCTATAGCCCACATGGTTTCTGTCCTGCTTAACAGCCACTGACAATTGATGCCTTCATCTCTTCAAAAATAGTCAAATCATTTTTTTACTCACTGCTTTTGGAAATAGAATTCATGATGAAAATGGCTTTTTTTGTCAGGTGGAGACCTGAGTCAGACTCTGACTCTAATAGTGATCGCAAAAAGGAATGCTCTAGAAGCAGCAGCAGGAGGAGGAGTGAACGGACCAGTAGCCGCTCAAAGTCAACAGCCAAGGATGAGAAGAGAAAAGACAGGGATGACAAGAAAACAGACAAGGATACGAAAATAAAAAATAATGATGAAAAGATGGACAATGGTGTGACCAAGGAAAAGAAAACAGAGAATGACAAGTCAAAATACTCCCCTGAAAAGATCAAAGAGCGTTGTGCTTTATCGGCTGAGCCGGACAACCAGAGTGACGAGAAGAACAGAGGGATGTCTGAGGTGAATACTGATTCCAGGGATATCCCTGTTGCTGAGAAAGTGAAGCAGGGCCGTTACACCGAAGACAAATTGGAGACAAGGCCAGAGGACAGAGTAAAGACAAAGCCAGAAGATAAGGTGGAAACAGAACCAGATTCCATGACTAGTGTTGAATCTTCATTTGAGCCCAATAACCCAGTAGGTAAGTAGACATGGCACACATTTGCTTCCAAAACATTGTCTTCCCAGTTGTGCAGCAGTGAACAGCAGCGAAAATATTTGTCTTTTATTGTGTGTGTGTTACAGGAAGAGAATTCATTAAACCTGTTGTGGGCTACTTCTGCAACTTGTGTAAACTCATCTATGCTGATGAGGATGAAGCAAAGAACCAACACTGCAGCAGCCTCCCCCACTATCAGAAGTTTATGGTAAGCACCAGAGGAATCCTGCTTCATTTCATAGTTTTGGAACATCTGAACATCTGAATTTTCTATGGTTCATCACCGCATGTGCAGAAACGGTCGGTGGGCGACTGTATTTTGATAGTTTCCAAAGTAAGTTTGCGAGTGTGTAGGTTTGAGAAAAAAAAGTAAAAAAAAAATGGCATGAATATGGCGCATATTCATAAAATTATGCAGTCACCATTTCTGGGCTTTTCAGTTGTTGTGTGTTTTACACATTTACCTCAAAGATTTCCCAAATGTTAGATTTCTGTTTTCTCTCAGGAACTTTCAGGGAAAGACATGGTCTCTAACTGAAAAATGAGGGAAGACGTTGAAATGACAAGGTCTTCGGCGATGTTAACAAGCAGTGGACCAGTGCATGTTTGTGGGTGAGGAAAGAGAAACAACATCTCTCCTTAATCTAAGAAGGGCAACGGTTTACCTAAACTGGCATCTTTTGTAAAGCGATTGTAAAATCTTTTGTGTTCGTCTGTATGTGAACAAATGTACAGTATTTTTGTATTTTGATTGTGTCCTTTTCATAATTTTAGAAACTCCTCACTGTGTGGAGTGGAAGCAGCCCAAACATGTTTACTATTAAATGTTCATTGAACTGGTGTCACTAGCGCTATATAAGTAAAAAATACTTTCTGCGCTAGTTGACTTGGCATAGAAGTTGACTGACAAAATATATAGGTTTTGGCAATATTAATTCAAATGTTCCGTTTGGTGATTCCACTACAAACTTGAATGTAATATAGCATTTAATTTACACTTCTACAATGTTATGCATTTATTTTACTGTATCTTCAGGATTGTTAACGTTAGACATTGGTGTTTCCGATGATTAAAACATTGTTAATTACAGGACTTGCTGTGGCTAATCCCCAGTTGTACAATTTTTTTTCTCACCAGCTTTGTTGTACCCACTTGTAGTTTAGGACTTTCTCACAGCAGCAACTTCTAACAGCCTCATGACATGTCGCACCAAGGTATTTTGCTTTCTTTAGAAAGTACATACACACCGCATCTTTGTCCCCTGTCATATAAGGTTTTTAATTATGTCCTTGAATTGTTCCTACAACTTGGCAACATGTGTGGGAGAAACCAAGATTGTATACCCATTTGTAGTGTACAGTGAAGTCTAAAGATATTTGGACAGTGACAAATTTTGGTCTTTGTATGCCAGCACTTTTGATGTTAAATGATACTATGACTGGTGTTAAAAGGCAGGTTATAAGCTTTAAATCACATTTTGTACATTGTCCCTCTATGGTAGGGTACCAAAAGTCTTTGGACAATATTGGCTTCACAACTGTTTCTTACGCATGTGTGTTTGTTTGCATCGTTAGTGCATGAACAATGAAGCTGCCAGGGTCTTTCTTCAGCATGCATTTTAAACAATGTCTGTTTCTGGTGTCTGACGGCATAACGACCATAGAAGTGTCAATGCAAATTGATCTAGCCATCAAGAGGCCGATAAATCTAATTGAATCAATCAGAGACAGACAACACATCAGGCGTGCCAAAAGCAACTGCTTAGTACATTAAGAATCTATGCACGGGTGAGCTAAGCAATGACAAACGACCTGGTAGTCCACTATAGTTGATGATTAAAGAATGCTTAACATGGTGAAGAAAACACAACAATCTCTAGGAAGTAGGCATTGACTGTGTCAAACACAGATGAAACAAAGATCAACTTGTACCACAGCCACCAAATAGGAGCCAACATAGCCCAGTATGTTCAAGAGTTTTTGTGCGGAAAAGGTCACTACAAACCACTGCAACTTCCAAACTTTCAAGCAAACCCCAGTTGATGACACTCAATATGTTAACACTTACAATATATATGAATAGATGCACTTTTACAGTTTTCCCAGAAAACAAAATATGGAGACATGGTGTGTATTTCAGGCTACTTGTTATCACAAGATGTTAGGTTGACAATCTAATAACACAATTCCTGATAATACTACATTCCTTCAATTTTCCTGAAAAGAAAAACATTTAGAAATCAGGCACATGTGCTTATGCTGCTATTTAGTTATACCATGCCATTTTCACCACATGTAAGTTAATGACATGACAATTTGTAAATTGAACCAGAGGTCAATTCTCAAGGTATGCTGAACAACCAGTTAAGCGGTTGGGTTGTGTAAGGTTGTCAGCATTTCACTGCCCTTACAAGCTTTAATGAAACCATACCTTCTGTAACTGCAAAGTTGTGTGACTAATTGGATGTCTAATTAAATCAATTTGAATCAATTAAATAAAAGTCCTCTGTCCTCCCGAGTGTCCCCAAAAGCAATAAGTAGACGAATGATTGAGTCAATTTAGTAGGTGACCGGAAGTGTCTTCAGCTCCAAGATGTCCACCATCATGTATCCTACCTGTTGGTTTTGCACACATTTAAAAAAGATAAGGTACTCATTTGACTTATAGCATGTCTTGCACATTTAACTGCATTAGTTTATCACTTTACACATTTTATTGTACTGCTGACCTTCGGGCTTGGGAGGCCTCTTTAGAGCACACTGTACTTTCCTCAATCCCGACAGAAAATGTGGTATTTGTGTACAGCATTAGACATTCAGGTTAGACAGCCCAAACCTGAACTTTTACCTCTAAGGTGTTTTACCTAAGCATTGTAAGGAAAAGTTCACCTTGAGAACTTAAAGAAACCATAAGTAGGTATTTTATTAAAAAATATGTATGTGATGCATTGTATATTTCCATACTGTAAAAGAGACATTTAGATTTCAGTAATTTCACAAATGTGTAGCGTGTTAACCACATTAATTCAAGAACTGAATTTGAATGGTTCTCAATCAATTCTGAATTGAGCCCTATCCTGGTATGCCCGGACCTTGATATGTTTTAATATTTACCTTGAAATCAGGAAAACAAATTACGTGGGCGATGTTTATTACAGCCTTGCACCCACCTTTTTGGTATTTTGTACCAGTTTCCTTCGGTGTATAAAGGAATGGTCTTCAAGCTATGGAACATGACGAAACAATACTAATGTTAATAACAGTAACTGATTGGACTTAGCACTTTTCTAGAAACCCAAAGCTCTTTATGGTAAAAGGGGAAACACCATCCTAACCCATGCACACCAGGATAGTTAGTTCACACGTTTGAAGTCCCATCCTGTTCGATTTTATTTAAGAACATTATATTGATAGTGATTTAGCAGTGTTTACATTTTAGTAATACAACAAAATCTTAAGAAAATTAAGGAGACAGAATTACAGAATTAAGGGGACATTATTTCCGAATTCCCCCTTAATCAAAGCAGTCTAGAACCAGGCCTGGTTTTTACATGAGCACAGGATGGTGTGCTTTATTTTTCAGTTATGTTTATTGAAGTTAAATGAAGGTTGTAAATGTGTATGGTATAAAGTAAAATGATCAGTTTTTTTTTACAACTTAGGCTACTGCTTTCTTTTTATTATCGCGGCATATTTTTCTTTGGTTGATGTTTGCCTGTCTTTCCCCTGGTGGCATTCATAAGTCTTTGCGCGGACAACTTGTAAGGGAACGCCATTGAAAGGGATACTTTTTGTCTCCCAACTGAGTTTTCTTCCTTCTGAAGACTGTGCATCTATTGAAGGTCAAAATAATGTATTACTATGAGAATGATATGCTAGTAGGGAAACCAAATGTTGCTTTAGCAAATAACGTATCTTCGCAAAAAAATATAATGAATCATACTGTTAGCGCCCTTTCCCTAACATTACAGTGTTATTCTATATCCATTTTGATTAGAGCCTACACTGCTTAGTCTATTTGTTTTAAGACAGCTGAAGTTAAGGTTAGAGTAGAGATCTTTGATGAGCGCCAGAAAAATGATATAGTCTGTTCCCCCCCCCCCCGTTTTGTTTCCCCTTAAACAGTGCAAAAGGTATATGCATTAGATATGCCTTCCATTGATAAAACATTCCGCCTTAGTAATTTCATCCTGGAGCCGGTCCTGCCTCCAACGCAAATTCCTGATACTACATTTCGAAAACACCACCGACACAACAAGCCTTGATATTTCTAATCGTTTGCGTGTTTGTAGCTACAAAGTCCCGGTTCCTCCCTTACGATGTTATCCACCAATCAAAGAGAGGGGATACGGCTTCCGTCAATGCGTTGGCGCTCGGTTCACATGAGTTGAATGTTTTCTACATTTTCAGACTGAGGTAGGTTTACTGTGTGTCATCCCTGCTTTCAGCTCGTCTGCTGCTTTTTATTATATGAAGAGACACAAGTGAACAACAACTTCCAAACGAAACGGAAGTCATACGCTTTTAAAAGGCGCATTTTTCTTAGAAAACGTTTTGTTGCAACAGTCAAACCGTTTCGTTCAACGCAACTATTATGTGTTTGGCGGAGAATGAATACACCCCTGTTAGTGTGGCGTCCGTCTCCATGGTAAACCAAAATGGCGGTATCTGGTGAGTGATAAATAGTTTTCATGAATTAGTTACTTGCTGACTAACTAAACACGTTGTGCATAAAGAGTATTATAATGATTATTGTCTTTTACGATCCGTTACTTTAAATGGTTAACTAGCTAAGCACGTGTAACGAAAGTAACGATATTTAACTGGCTGGCCAAGTAGCGTTGGTAAGCTAGTTAACGCAGCTAACAGGCTGTGATGATGAAAAGCATTATGTTGCAGTGTGTTGTTGATGTTCAAGCAAGAGTGCCAGTTATACATTGTTTATAGGCTTAATATCAGACTTAATAAATATTATATCTGTGTGTCTCAATTTTGCAGGAAAACACACAATTGTATCCTTTTGTTGTTACTACAATGTGGTATTGTGCATCAGTCAAATGAAATGTACATCGCCGGCAATTAGCTAGGCCCAGGAGTACAGTACAGTATTTAGCGACATTATTCCTTTTGTTCGAGAAATGGCAACGATGTGTTCTCTATGGTATATGTGTACTTTTGCACTACAGGAGAAAGGTGCCATTTGGGATATACTCGTTATATTGCAGCATAATATTTTTGTGCCCTATATACTGTATAATCTGCACATCACTTTAACAATGATCTTAACAAAATATCTCAGATGTCTTCCACACCATTGCAGGTTCTTCTCTATCTGAATGGGTGGTATTTTGCTGCCTACTTCCTCGCGGAGTGTCTGATGTTTGTTTACAAAGGTGTGTTGTCGACTTAAATGGCCCCCATTAGCTAATTTGTAAATTTAATCAGTAGATTGTTTTTTTTTGTATTTTATTGCCAACCCAGTCAGTTTAAAAAGTAAAACCTAATAGGCATCCAATTCTGTAAATGGCAAACCATCGATACAGAATGTAGTAATGACCCCATAGGGTAGAGGAAGCCCTGTAGTCTAACAGTGGAAGCCTGTGGATATGTAACTGGGCTGACATCGTATTTTGTCATTGACACAAACATCTGCTTTTAATGTTCTCAAAAATAAAAAAAATGATATGAACAGTATTATTTTTTAGGCTTACTGCCACATTTTCTAAAAACAAGTGTTGTTAAAAAGGAGTGAAGTGCGCAAGTTATTACACATATTATGCATCTCTCAAATAGGGGTGCGCCAATATATTGGGCAGCAATTTTTTTTCTTATTTTGGCTGATTATTTCAGACTGATTGTGCTTCTGGCTAAAATGTTTTGCACATATCGTGTGTCCTATTGTTTTATTGTTATTACTTTTTCTCTGTTGCAGTTTTGTTGATTAAAACTCATCACTTATTTACTAAATGTATATTCAGGCACTGTATAATGTACATTTACTGAAAGGAGAATGTGTATTTATGTTATAATTTATAAATTTTCCATGCATTATCAGACTTTTTTTGTGAGTCTTTCTTATTAAAATATATAGAAAGATAACTTTTGTATGATTTGATTATGCCAGGGTACACAGGTACAGAAATAACAAAACATTGGTATCGGCCTTGTTGTGTTGTATGAATATCGGCCATCAGTATCGTCCAAGAATATTCTTGTTGGTGCGACCCAACTAGGCATTTCCTAACAGAAACGTGCTTGAAGGAGCCAATCGTGCCTGATGGGATCATCCTATGCTCTGCCTGCCTCCTTTCATGGGTTCCGCTCACTTGGCTTCACTAGCCCTATTGGAAATATCAAGGTTTAGTCATTAAAATTAAATTAAAAGCGCTCTGTATGGATAGTGACATTTAAATATGCTGTTGTCTTTACAGGATTGATGCTCCCGTACCCAACAGCTAATCTCACGTTAGATGTCGTGTTACTACTTCTTTTCCTTGGCTTGGAGTCCCTCAGAATCTTTTACGGTTTGTATTTTGCTGTCTTTTGAGATACGCATCATCACCATATATGTTATGTTCGTGATTTGTCCATCTTGTTTGCTTTTATGTCATCTCTGGTAGTTACATTTGGCAAACTGTAGGTCCTTTGCTGTTCTGTATGTTCTTGTTGAAAGAGATCTGTGAGTTTCAGGCACCTTTCCCCGTCAGAGAAATAAGGCAATTACACAGACTAACTCACAACAGGGAACAGGATTTCCAGAGGACACTTGAGATGCATGTGGTTCTGTACAAAGACAGATATACGGTACAAGCACGAAATGTTGAAGAGCACAGCTAGAAATCACACACCCATAGGACTGTATAACAAACGGCAACAAATATGAACCTCTAATAATGGTGACAGCAGTAAACCATAGAAACAAATGTTACAGTAGTAACACCAATTCACCCCTGTGAACAAACCTCATCAGTCTTTAACCAGTCGCCTTGTCCCGGAGGTCACTAGGAGTTTAGGGGCCCTGTTTATGATGCTCCAGTCTTTCTGGCCACATAGGGGGATAGGTGAAGTGACATGGACGATTTGACGATGAAGTGATTGCACTGCTGGCTGTGGGAATTTCTTTTTACATGTGGTCACACTTTGATGCCATTTGACTTTTCTAGGTTGGAAGGGGAATTTAACAGAGCGCTCTCTAGCCATGTTCGTGAGTGTGCTGATTCTGGTTCTGTGCGCGGTGCTCTCAGTCTACTACCTGCTACTGCAGACATTTGTCCTGCGTCTGGAGTTCATCCTCAACGCTGTTCTGCTCTGCTTCTACAGTCTGGAAATGCTGCTTGGAATCATGTCCATATCTGCCTTCTCCCGGTAGGCTAGCAATGCATAATATAGCTTTAGTGCCAGTCGGTTTCTGCCATTGTCAACACTTAAGTTTACGTTTTTAGAAGTAGCCAAACAGGCTAGCATTCTGGCATTGCACACCCATCTTATAGACTGTTTTTTAATGAATAAGGATTAATTACGAATCATAAAATTAATGCCATTCCCTTTTATTCTGTTCCTCAGGTCGAAAGTGTATTAAAGGAGATGAATGCTGTTGTTACACATTGTTTCAAGAGACATGAGGAATGACTGATTTGTCCAGGGACTGTTCTGTGAATATACTTTGTGTTTTTATAGGATATGTTAATGGCATTATATTTTCTGTCTAATAGTTTGTAATTATGAAATATCACTTTTTATAAAACAAAAAACATTGTTAGTATAAAAGTCAAAAACAAAGAAACAAGCATATATATATATATATATATATATATATATATAACACACACACACTGGGTGCTTTCTTCAGAATAAATGAAAATACAAATTCAGGAGTAAAACCAATATTAATGAAATGTCAATGAATAGATAAAAGAAAACTTTTTTTTAAAGTTACTTAATTTTTATGTCCATTTAACTTTTGAAAATGCATTTTTTATACTGATATAGGGTGTTTTTCAAAATATGATGTTTTAGACCAGGGATTTGTTCAGTTGCCGAATCTAATGAGTACAGTTTTAATGGCAAACTATGCATTTCACATGATGAAACAATATTCTATAAATATTTTAAGAAATACTTAATTATTTTTGGTCATTCCTTTTTGTCACAGTCATAGGTAGGCAGGACACGAGTCGAGGCGCACGTAAAGGGAAACATCCTTTTACTATAACGCATAAAAATAACAAAAGGAGAACTGAGTGGAAACACAACACAAACAATGATCCACAAACTTAATGACTGAAAGGGCAACTTACATAGGGTCCCCAATTCGAAGCAGCGCACGGCAGCTGAATCTAACTGGAAACAATCAAAAAGGCAGTGCAGTGATGCCTAGAGGCCCCTCTGTGGTCAGGCCCTGACTGTGGCCCCCAGCACATAGAGATGCCTAGAGGCCCCCAGCCAGGACCTGACACTTTTAGTTTCAAACAAAACATTTTAACTTAAAAAAGTGATTGTGGCAAACAAAAAAGATTCAAAACAGGTTCTGTGTTAGGGTAATATAAAAAATTTTTTTTTAACTAAAGCTTTTTCATTATAGGAACAGTGTTCAAAGTATTAGAAGTTGATTGACCCACAAATGAGTCTGCAGAGAGCACGTGTCCTTGAGATGGGTGTAGAAAGGGTATGAGCATGGCAACTGTTATTTATTCACCCAAAATTATGTGATGTCTTCAATTATTTTCATCCAGAGGTTTTGGAGGGGATTAGAATGATAAAAGTACCCAGTGAAGTATGTTTCTGTACCGTGGGGAAGTGATACTGAACCAGCTACGGTGAGATCATGTCCTCAGCGTCTGTCATACACAGAGAAGAGACTGTCTGCCAAGAGATACTTTTAGAAATGTTCTTTTCAGTCATTGATCCTTTCCATAAATACATATTTTCTTCCCATCAGGCTTTCTGCCTTCTGAGGTGACAAAATGACCCATTCAGAATGCTATATTGCCTGTTAATGTTTTCATAATGGACTGTCAGCAGCATACAGTAGCCAATGAAGAGAGAGAGATATATATTCTTTTTGAGTGTTGTAGAATGTAGAGTAAAAAGCAAGAACACAAATTAACCTGAAAGACAACCAGGACTGATGGCATCAATACAACTCTGATTGACATCTGTATATAATATTATGCATAAAATGTAGGTGACGTGTGCTTACACACAGGTGTGCTCAGGTAGTGTTTGCTCCGGTACATGTTTTACTCCTGTTAAAACCAACACGCAGAATAAGTATGTGGATCCCGGAGCAGAAACTAGAAGAAGAAATGAAAAGTTATCTCGAAGGAAATCTATTTCAAAAAGGATTGCAAAATTCCAAGAAGTTACAATACTGCACATTATAAGCAGGACATTTGGAATCCTTCAATCAGCATTGATCAAAAACAAAGTAATTTATTCCAATTTCCCAGAACTGTGCAGGCCTCACTTTAAAACAAGTGTATCCCCCAGCACATTTGGATTTGACTTGTGCCAACATTGTATGTATGAAATTTTCATTTTACAACATAAACATTTAAAAAAAAAGGGATTAATTATTAATTCATTTACAAATTATTTACAAACATAAACATTTACCAATATAAAATATGCTAGTACATATGTCACTGTAGTGCCAACTGAGCCATTGGATCCCAACCAAACGCCACATATCTACATACATACTGATTTGTTACCTTCACCAAATAGATCATGATGGTTGATGTTGCTGTAACATTCCTCAAAATGCTCTTGAACTCTAAAGCAGCGTTACTAACTTAAGACATCATATATCATCATTCGTTCTACATGTGTACGTGTTGGCATTTCCGATCTTAGGGACAATCTGCTGTTTGTCCAACCACCTCACGCCTCCTCCCCTTTCCAGCTGTAGATGACTGGTTCAGCATATGTGGTGTTGGCCTCACAGGTCAGAGTGCAGGTTTGGCTGGAATAGCAGGACAAATTGATTTTAGGCCCGGGTACTTCCTCCATATGGAAAGAAAAGAAACAGAAAAAGGATTTGTGTCCAAATTGGTTTGTCTTTTTACAGACAAAAACACATTAACACGCACACACACAGAAACACCTATAACAGATGTCTTGTCGACCAGTTTGCTGTCCAACTCCAGATTCTAAACTCCACTGCCTGGTGTGGTCAAGCCAGTGATTCTCAGCTCTCCGGTAGACTGGTCCAGGGTTGTGCGGTTTAAACAGGTGCCATAGGACACCATATCAAGGTCCATTCTACCATTGGACGAATGTGTTCCGATAGGGTGGACACATGGCTTCAACACCAGGTCATCCACACACCGGATGATAAATGGGCTGGTCTCTGAGTTGTTCTTGGCCCAGGTTGACGGCACACTTAAGTCCAAGCATTGAGGAGATGAAAACGCATTGTTCCCCAGGATCTCCACAAAGTGATTGTGGGGGAATGTTAGACGTTGAGAGCTTGTTTCCAGTGATTCAGGTAGACCCTGTCTCTTGGATTATTACATCTGCAACGGCCCTGCAGGTCTATGGATTTTGCATCCTGTCGTCTCTGTCTAGATCAGCACACTTTTTCTCCAACGCGTTGGCCTGCGTTTAAGTGTATTCAGCCGTTCTTTTCAATGTCAGCGATTCACTGGCGATGCAAAGCAGATATAGTGGTGATCGCCTCTGTTTTGCCTTTCAGACCAGTGTGAACCTTTTTGAAATCCCCTTCAAGTGACGCCCACTGCTTTCACAAAGGCAGTGGATAGATAGGCCACTGTTGGTGGCTCTGAATTTGTTTCCTCCATCATAGTAACCTTCTTGCCCATAGTAGGATCACTGGACATCTTGACATTAAAATGTGTATTGTGAATTTAGAATAAATATTCTCTTCATTACATAGGATAAAAGAAGGTTTGGTAGGTATATGGGAGCCACGCTGTGCGACACCAGAACTCTGAAATGGCCCTTTTTTCGCCGTTTTTTTTCTGTCATTTGTGTGGTGTAGTAACACTAATGTAATTGTCTTATGAGATGTTTTCTTCAGCTGCACTTGACTCATATGAATTTTTGTGTGGATTAAATAAAACGTGTCCTCATTCATTAGTCATCTGAATTTATTCCTCAAGAATAATTGATATTTCTTGCTTGCAGAATCCCACTAGCAACCTATGATTAAACTCAAATACTAATTACATAGAACAAGGCAAGCCTTCTAACCAAATCTGTGTTGTAGGGCATTATGAAGCAAATATAATACATTACTGGCAATCTCCAGAGAGAATGTAGCCTATTATTGTATTTTGCTTGCGTTTAGCAGTGAATACAATGAACTAAACCTATAACCTAATTGAAGTCCACAGTCAATCTGTAGGGGTGGAGCTTTTATCCTCATCAGCATTATGTGAACGAGAGAATGCATGCGCAATAAACCCCGAATAGAAGTGGGAGGCGGGGGGAATTGGACCAGGCTATGCTGTCAGCGAAAGGATCCATTGCGCCTTAATAGTAGCAGTGTTATCCATCCTATGTAGAGATAACATGCTATTTCTTTTTAAGGCGTAGCCTACCCCGCGGTCTTGCAAGTTTGGTTGTAAAAGTAACCTAGTATATTTATTTTCTGTATTTTTACGCACTGGAATAGATTTTACATCGACAGGGTTGAAGAATGCTACCCTCTTCATCATCGGGGCTGGTGCAGGGATGTGGGGAGGAAGCGAGGGATACTCAGAACGTGCAGGTAAAAGATGTGTTTCGGATACAATGGTTTTGTTTTAATCAAGTTCCCACAAATAAGGGACGTGTCATGGTTATTGGTAAACGTAAAGGTGACACGTTTTGAATTTTCTTTTCAAATGTTTGTACCGGCCGGTTTCGGTTTAGGAAGGCTATGGTGCGAGACATCAAAGGGCCGACGGCGACCCCTCCCAAAATCTCACTGTTCTTGCATTTGATAAGAAAAACCAGTGACAGCGAGATTTTAGCAGCTTTATTCTTTCGGTCTCCACAGTTGGATATGGGCCAGCAGCAAAATAAATAATTGAATATCAGTAAACAAATCAGATCATAATTTCGACTGGTTTTTGTAGCTTATCTAATTAACTTTAAGGATGCAATATGCATGCAGAATAAATGAATGACATAGGCCTCAAATTCAGGGTCGCATAGAACTATATTTCTTCAACTCCATTAACGTTTTAAAAGTTCGTTATATTAGAGAGCATTTATTATAGGCCCACAATATTTATAACTGTCGTTTTAATTAAAAAAAAAAATTAGATTCAATATGTTTTCGATAGAGGTTGAAAGTGGGCCACATACTTGAACAATTATCAAACCAATATTTCTGATGAAATACATCCCTGGCAGGAAGGCCCTTCAAAAACTCACAGATGTCTCTTGTAGAATGTGGCTTTAGTTATGGAATAATCCCATGTGAAGGAAAATACGGGCCAATCCTGCCTTAATGACCCAATATAGACTGCACACTTTGCCACCTGAATACACTCAGAATTTAACTGCTAAACCTGTGCGATTTGTTCACGCCAACCTTTTTGTTGGCTCATTTGTGACCTGTGATGATCGTATTTGTGGAACGTGACCCCATCTGTGACCCCATTCTTTCGTGCTCCTCAGTGCAAGAGATTGACTGAGGAGAGAGACGAAGCCGAAAGACAACTGAAACACATCAAAAGAGGTGAGTCTCGCACCGTGCCACCCACCACACGCTCACTAGCATGCGCCCTGCCCAATTCTGTCTCCGCCCACTCACACCTCCTCACACCCCTCTGGTGATGACGAGGCCCCCGACTGGCTCCTGAATAGGTGTGTTGAAGGAAGTATCACAGTTTCCATGACTACTCCGAGCCTCAGCCAACTATACTCCTGGATTTGTGTTTTGGCTACGCTGCCTAATTCTTCCTAGCGACAGGTAATGAAATACGACGGAAGCTCCATTAACAATTGATTTGGGTAGAAACAGGATTACAAGGTGGAGTGCTGACAGACAGGCTGTCTGGATATCATTATGCGAGGTAAGAAAGACTATTATCCTTCAATACGCAACCTTCACAGCTCCATTCTTATTTGGGGTTTATAGTTCAGTCTGTCATTGTTGTCCTCCTGTGTCCTTCCTCGTCTTAAGCCCATCAGTCGGGGGGTGAATATGTCATAGGTTATATCATTACATCAGTATATTGTTCACACACTGAAGGCCTACAGAGTCATTACTATGCAAGCTTTTGAAGTTCTTGAATTTGACACTTTTAAAACTGCTTAGTTCCATCATACAAGAAGCGTTTACCTTTGAAGAGGCATCAAATAATTCAGCAGTTTGAATATTCTTGAACAAATGTAGATGCGTGTTGCTCATGTCAACCAGGCTGGAACCAATTATGCATAGCAGTTACAGCTTTACAGACAGCTTTCGAAGTGAAAGGTAGCTAATTTTGTTTACCTGGACGAACGTCAGCCTAATAGTTCTTAATAATTACACAAAAAGGTTTCTTGAGAAATTTTTGTAGTTTGTTAGACAACCAAAGGAGTCTTTGGATCGTCTTGGGGCACAAGGCAAGTTTGTGACTACAGTGTATTATTGCAGGTCTTAATATAATCAGGGGTCTCTGTCTTTCCTGTCTCCTGCTGTGATCATCATTCATTTATCTCTCTCGAGAGAAACACAGACAATCTTGAGAACCACAGTCACAACGGCACCAGGTCATGTTATTTCACTGAATTATTAACATCCTCAATTATGAATTATTCAATACAAAAACATGGCCGGCCGCTGTGTTGAAGAATGGTGTCTATTGTGTTGTGGCCTTTCACTCAGATAGCTACTTTATATTTTATAGGCGTGGTATACACAAAGAAAAAATTTTTTAAAAGTATTTTTCAAGATGATGTGCAATTAAATTACCCAGTACACATTGATGTCCTTATCCTGGTGTAAGCAGTCTAGTGACTTTGTTGAGCTTTGAAATTATTTTCATATACTTTCTGATGATTTGGTCATGAAATGTCCATATCGGTACCAGGAGCTCAATAGGATGTGTGCCTCAAATACCCAAATATTAGCATTTGGAAACAGTACTAGGCAAACTAAGCCGAAGCATGGATTGCTGTCAAACCTTTTTTATATACCTTTCAGTATATGAAAAAGGGTTTGACACTCATCCATGCTTGTCAAACCTCCATGGTTTGGATTGAGATCAACAACAACCTGTCAGATGAAGGTTAGAACCTTTCAAATAATGATTCCTTCTATACATCTTAGTGATGTCATTCTAAACCTTGGAAATGTACAGACTATAGTCATTTATTTAACTAAATGTTGGTTGACGGTATTTGAAAAGGAACGCTACTTCTGCAATATTGTCATCATTGACTAAACAGGCTTAAGCCTGCTGCTTTGATACTGTGCTTTCATGACTCTGCAAAATGTCACTACTTATTGGACTAGCTTAGCTCCTCTCCCTTCTGACAGCACTAGAGGTAAGAGCTTGGTTGCCTTTGGGGAAAGAGAAATTAGTCTTTCTTGTACAGTAGTGTCTAGGGTATGCTTTTGACCCTGAGTCATTGTTCGTCTCCCAAATGCCACCCTCTAGTGGACTGCTTGGGTAGTCGACTATTATGTAGGGAAAAGGGTGCCATTTTGGACAGTGTTCAGATTATACTAGTTTATCAAACTAGTATAACAGTATTAACATTAGAATTATTAACAAAATGAACACACTGTTAGTACAGGAAACTTTTTATGACTGGATACCAAATTTGCCTATTTACAAGCACTGATAGCTTATCACTAAAGAACCTTTCTCAAAAATACTATAATCTCTTGAATGAAATCACACCAGGTTTTTCAGGGCAACATTTAGCTCATAGCACTACACGCACAATAGTCACTGACCTAGAATCTCAACAACCAGACAGACACAGCCCTCCAGCTCTGCTTTTCCACTTTCTCATTAGATAGATCTGTGTGTATATCCACTGTTCTTTGTATCCACTAACTCAGGAGTGCTAGTTTAACCTTAGGACAGCAGTGGAAATCAGCCTCTCAACCTGGGCTTGTGGTTTAATTATTTTTCTCCATCTCTGGCCCCTTGCGCATGAGAACACTCGCACCAATTTCCCACAGACTCATACAATGTGGTTAAGATTAATCTGGTGCTTCCAAGAAAATTAAGGTTGAAACCAGGGGCATAGAATTAGGGGGGGGCAGGGGGTTTATGACCCCCCCAATATTACAGACAGGTCAATGTGTCCCCCCTGGAAAAGACTGAAAATCCTGGGATCCAGTGACTCTGACCCCCCCCCCCCATTATACAATACAAACCTATGCCATTGGTTGAAACAGACAATAGGCCATGACACAATGCAGGTTCATAAGGCACTGAGACAAAACAATCAACGTTCTTGTCGTTCGAGATGTTGTGTTTTTGCAACGGAGCTGTACAACACGGGTCGACATAAACGGTCCGTGTTATAGTAGAACACTGAAGAGGAGGGTGGTGGGAGTTTTGCGGATGTGGAAATTGTGTTCTTAATGGGATTGGCATCGCGATGAAACATATGAAACCAGAATCTCCCTCGAGGGGTCAGTTGGGAGGCTAGAGTTACTGTAGTAGGCACACTGTAAACTGTAAATTACTAATCCTAACACCACATAATGACCATGTGGGTATGTGACCATGTGCAATGAGTATCTGCATATGGGAGAATGGTTACTCCGTGTTTCCATACAATACCAGCATGCAATGTCATTTGTTTCTGAAAGTATTTTAAGTACTGTGGCTGCGTTTTTTCAAACCAAAACCAAAACGTCCTTGGTACAAATTCAGTATAAGCTTGAATTTCAAATAACTGGACCATAATGACTTTGGTTAATTTAGAGTATTGAGAAGAAAGAGGAAATGCTAATAGATTACAGTAAAAAAAAGAAATGGGAAACGATGCCAAAGCCTTTTTGAATCAATGCAACATGATCTGGCCACAGGAATATGTCAAATGGACCCCACTATAGTTCTGTCTGTTGCCAGAGTGAAATTGTATAGTTCCATAGATAGAGGGAGAAATACACTTTCACAATAGACATGTTGCCCCCATGAATTAATTCATTCATCTATTCAAACACGGATGGGCAGACAGCCTAATGGTCAAGAGCCTTGGGCCAGGAAAACAAAGGTTGCTGGGTCTAATCTCTGAATCGATAAGGTAAAAAATAAAATCTAAATCTGTTGTTGTGCCCTTGATTATGGCACTCAATGCGAATTGCTCCTGTGAATTTCTCTGGGTGAGAGTGTCTGCTAAATGACTGAAATGTAAATGAGCAAAATTACACATTTTAACAAACACCAGCTGTAATTTAAGAAAAGAGGTTTCATAATGTATTCTGTTCCACTGCAGTTTCCCAGATGGTGATCGAGGAGGTGAGCGTACTGCAAACGCAGCTGGAAATAGAAAAGTCTTGCAGAGAAAATGCTGAGGCTCTGGCCACAAAGGTGACAGAAATGACTTAGTAGCTTCAGATGGACGTATACTGTATACACATACAATTATAATAATATAATTAGCACACACTGTGTCGTCGTACTGTAACATGAACACGGCTTCTTCACGTAACTCAGTATGTTGCTGGTGTTCCTAGTTGAACTGTGAGAACAGGAAGCTGAAGTACCTGAGTCTGTCGTCCCGACCGTGTCTGGATGAGCTTCTGCCAAGCATCACGGACTGCATCTCACTGGAAGAAGAGCCGGACGCCCAGGACACCAGCCCTGACCCCTACAGCCAATACCAACAGCAGGTCAAAGGTCGCTGTCACTATCAGACCAGTACATGCACACAGACACAGGACCTCATCCCTAACCAGCCAATACCAGCAGAAGTCTATAGCTAAATCGGCCCCCATGTCTTCATTTGTTGTGACAGGCTACAGACTGTCTGCGAGGAAATAATATTGTGCTTGTATTTTCGGATGATCATTGTAGTCATCCTTTCTTCTACTCAGTATTGTCTTTGATGCGCAAAAAAAAATGGGAACATCATTGAACGTCATAGAGCTGACATTTGGAATATGATGTATCAGGGTTGTTGCCGGTAAGCCATCGCGTCGTGTCACGCAGGAACCTATTTATTCCCCTCCAGAGCTGCAGGAGACAGTGAGCGGTCTGCTGGAGGAGAAGAAACAGTTCGCCTGTCAGTTCCAGGAGCAGCGGAGACAGATTGAGGAGCTAACTGTCCTGGTGAGTTCCAGTCTACCCAGCCTGGGAAACTATCAACGTCTGTCCTCCTTGTGACGGGCCGAGGTACTCAGGTAAAGACCGAGGTACACAGGAGAAATCGTGTCTCTGGCTGTCTTTTTTTTGGGGGGGGGGGGTCTGAGTGATGTAGAGGATGTCTGAGTTAATGGGATTAGGCAGGAGAGCTGAATATCTGGATTCAGACGTGGTTTTGTAAGGCTCTATTCTAAATCCTGCTAGAGCACCATAAACCTTAATTGCGTATATATGTTTCCCAAGCCTTTCGTGATCCTTTGTGAATGCTTTGTCGTAGGCGGAGAAGGAGCAGGCTGAAATGAAGGAGCTTCACAAAACCATCGATCAGCAGAACAAGACCATAAAGCGTTTCAACCGAGGTGAGCAACATTACAGCCAGGCAGCCCACAGAGCCTATATTTACACAAGCGTTGCTGTCTGATGAAAATCCTTTTTGATAAATATCGAAAGCAGACACCCCCCTGAATGTAGTAAAACCTTTTGATGACCTTTGTACGTAGGCAACGTATTCAGAAGAGTATATATTAGTCAATGGGGAAAATACAGTCATGATTTCCTGAAAAGTGTCTGGTTTGTAGACAACGTTTTTCATCAGACAATAGGCAAGTTCCTGGGCTGTGGCTCATATGAGCTGGTGTATGGACATGGACATATGTTATGCACAGTTTCAGGGAAAGCCTGTAGTGTGTGGAAAAACAATGTGCATGTATTGTAATTGATTTGTAGGAGTCTGTAAACCCTGGCACCAGAGCTAATACCCCTGTCATCTGTCTATGAGGTAATGGTCAGTGGGCGTGTCTAGTTACTTAGCTCATCCTCTGGCATCTGGCTATCTTCCTGTGAGGACCGAACGCCTCCACCAATCTAACCCAATGCACAACACGTTCACATGAACTCACTGTCCTCGATCGGCCTCTGAGGGCATTCCGCTACAGATTCACCCCAGTTCCCTAAGGAGTCGTAGGAGACTGAATCGCGGGGTAGAAAGGGCTAGGGTCGGGATGCCCCCTCCCCTCGATCCCACACTGAGATTTAAAGTATTACAGTGGTTCTGTCTGTGAAAAGGGTTAGAGCTTTAGGTGGGGGATAATTCAATTAGACCCGATCTCCCTGAGTGCCTGCTGCACTTCAGCGCGGCTATGCATAAATTCACTGCCCCCCCCCCTTCACTCCCTCCCCTCTCTCTATCTCTATCTCTCTCCCTGTCTTCTCTCTCTCTTTGTGTTTGTGTATCTCTCACTTCATCCCTCCCCCTCTCCTCAGTGTCTGTGATGGCCACCACTGAGTTCGAGGGGATGAAGGAGCAGCTGGAGTTGCAGCAGGACCTGAGGGAGAAGGCAGAGACCTATGCACATGAGGTAGGTGGGGCAAGCCTCCCACCGAGATCCCAGGGCCAGAGATCCCAGGCCCAGACCGTGTGCCAGCGACTAAAGGCTAACGCAGTGCATTCATTATCCGCACTCTCTTTTCTCATCGTTTTGACCGAAACATCTCCAAATGTCCTCTGAGGGCATCATTATTTTACTAGTTCCTTAAAACGGGAACGGTTTACTTATAATCTTGGACATACATTGATCTATGTTCCACTGCTAAGTCATTTAGGTATGAATGAGTGCGTTGAAGAATGGCACATGTGTATTTTTAGGAGTGCATGTTTACTGACCTGAATAGAAGAAAGCCTCCAGGTTTAGAACTATTCTGGGGAAAGAGCAGCACGAACTAAGAGCTGCTTTGAGGGACACACGCGGTATGCTTGAGGAGCCGCGGTAGTGGATTTGAATGTAACTGTTATGTTTATAGGTCTGTGCTAGTAAATGAGAGGAGGTCCACTGGGGAATCGGGGCTGTGGTTCTTGAAGGCAGTTTAGTTAAATGCAAAACCTGCTCAATTATAGCCACTGTTACAGTTACATTTTTAAATATCTGGAGAGCCTGGGTGATTTATTGTTTTTCCTTTCCTCCCTCCCTCCTTCCTTCTTTCCTTCATTCTCTCCATTTCCTGCAGATGTTGGTGAAGCAGAAAGAGGCTAACAGACAGAGCATGATCCTCCTGCAGAACACGGAGCCCAGCCTTCAGCTCCTCAAGGCTCTGGAGGATCTGGCTGATGTTACCAAGACCCTGGAGCAGGAGAGGCTGCAGCATCAGCAGAAGGTCGGTCCCTCCGTCCCAGTCTGAGTCAGACATGTATGTTTAGATCCAGCATCTACAGTCTGACCACATTCTCAGGGTTACCGTTGACATGGTAGCCACAGTCACTTCAGGCAGAATTAGCTAACGGTGGCTCCTTGTCTACCAGTCTGACTCACAGCCGGTTATGGTCTACTGAAGTTACCTGTCAAATCGCATCAGTCTTCTAACAGCTGGCCATTTTATCTACTTCCTTTAATTAAGTAGGTGGTCGCTTAGTGACTGAGGCCAGGGTTAGGTTTCATTCTCCTCACTGAACTACTACTCTAGGGAGAACCGCAGCCTAACATGTCGTAGAGTTCAGCAAAGGGTTGAATGTTTGAGGTTGTATCCCCTGTTTGTTATTGACCCTGGATAGTGTTCCTGGGATCCAGTTGAGACCAAGCATGCTGATTCATCAGCCCTCAGATCTCCACCCCCAGTGGCCACAACAGAGGGTGTGACAGTGTTAAAGTAGCCAAGCCCACAGGATTCCTCCCAAATTAATCTGGCAGAGATCGGTTTGTCCTGACAGTTAGAAAATGATTATAAGCTACCATCTTGCTGTCTGATGGATAGACATCTGGCTACATTACAGACCAATGTGTGACAGATCCAGCTTCAGTTGCTGAGTTTTTTGGACCCCATGTGGACCAGCTGACCCACCCCACCCATACGGAATATATGGCAATATATGTATGTAACTTATGTCTTATATGAGCATATATGTTGTAAACATATATTTGGTTTGATCTACACATATGTACCTACAGTATCTCACAGAAGTGAGTACACCCCTCACATTTTTGTAAATATTTGATTATATCTTTTCATGTGACAACACTGAAGAAATGACACTTTACTACAATGTAAAGTAGTGAGCGTACAGCTTATATAACATTGTAAATTTGCTGTCCCCTCAAAATAACACAACACACAGCCATTAATGTCTAAACCACTGGCAACAAAAGTGAGTACACCCCTAAGTGAAAATGTACAAATTGGGCCCAATTAGCCATTTTCCCTCCCCGGTGTCATGTAATTCGTAAGTGTTACAAGATCTCAGGTGTGAATGGGGAGCAGGTGTATTAAATTTGGTGTTATCGCTTTCACACTCCCTCATACTGGTCACTGGAAGTTCAACATGGCACCTCATGGCAAAGAACTCTCTGAGGATCTGAAAAAAAGAATTGTTTCTCTGCATAAAGATGGCCTAGGCTATAAGAAAATTGCCAAGATCTTGAAACTGAGCTGCAGCACATTGACAAAGACCATACAGCGGTTTAACAGGACAGCTTCCACTCAGAACAGGCCTCGCCATGGTCGACTAAAGAAGTTGAGTGCACATGCTCAGCGTCATTCCCAGAGGTTGTCTTTGGGAAATAGACGTATGAGTGCTGCCAGCATTGCTGCAGAGGTTGAAGGAGTGGGGGGTCAGCCTGTCAGTGCTCAGACCATATGCCACACACTGCATCAAATTGGTCTGCATGGCTGTCGTCCCAGAAGGAAGCCTCTTCTAAAGATGATGCACAAGAAAGCCCGCAAACAGTTTGCTGAAGACAAGCAGACTAAGGACATGGATTACTGGAACCATGTCCTGTGGTCTGATGAGACCAAGATGAACTTATTTGGTTCAGATGGTGTCAAGCGTGTGTGGTGGAAACCAGGTGAGGAGTACAAAGACAAGTGTGTCTTGCCTACAGTCAAGCATGTTGGTGGGAGTGTCATGGTCTGGGGCTGCATGAGTGCTGCCGGCACTGGGGAGCTACAGTTCATTGAGGGAACCATGACTGCCAACATGTACTGTGACACACTGAAGCAGAGCATGATCCCCTCCCTTCGGAGACTGGGCCTCAGGGCAGTATTCCAACATGATAACGACCCCGAACACACCTCCAAGACGACTACTGCCTTGCTAAAGAAGCTGAGGGTAAATGTGATGGACTGACCAAGCATGTCTCCAGACCTAAACCCTATTGAGCATCTGTGGAGCATCCTCAAACGGAAGGTGGAGGAGCGCAAGGTCTCTAACATCCACCAGCTCTGTGATGTCGTCATGGAGGAGTGGAAGAGGACTCCAGTGGCAACCTGTGAAGCTCTGGTGAACTT
>JACXGI010003902.1:32895-58443 GCA_016801175.1 Esox masquinongy
TGGAAAATAATGGTGGCCACACAAAATATTGACACTTTGGGCCCAATTTGGACATTTTCACTTAGGGGTGTACTCACTTTTGTTGCCAGTGGTTTAGACATTAATGGCTGTGTGTTGTGTTATTTTGAGGGGACAGCAAATTTACACTGTTATACAAGCTGTACACTCACTACTTTACATTGTAGCAAAGTGTCATTTCCTCAGTGTTGTCACATGAAAAGATATAATCAAATATTTACAAAAATGTGAGGGGTGTACTCACTTCTGTGACATACTGTATATGTACATATATGTCAAAATGTACAAGAACTGGACATTTTCATATGTCACATTGAAATATGTAATTAACATATATGATCATGTATTTTAAAATATACGCCAAGTCTTTTAATGTATATGTCCATACATTAGATTTCTGTATGGGTACTCCACACTCCCTAACAAACTGCCAAGGCTATGTTTTTGTGTACCTCAGAGCTGTTCCCAATAAAAGTCCCATCCTTGCAGATAGGAGCCAGACATTAGCGGCGGTGGGAAGGGGGAGTGTAGAGTTTTGTACAACGTCCAGGGAGGACACCGCAGAACAAAGGCTTGAGTGAAATCGATACGTTTGTTGAATCCCGAGGCTTAGCCGGCTCCAACTTGTTTCACCACTCATGGTCCAAGTAAAAATGTACACACACACCTCTGTGTTGTGTCAACTAAATCTCCTAGTGCATGAAATTAACATGTCTAAAGGTATTTTTTAGACCTACACATTTCATCGACGTAGAACTGGCTTATTCAAATCACACAAAGTGCTATTGTTTATAGCGGGGGTCACCTGCGGGTCAGTGATTCCGCGCGGTCCAACGCGCGTTGTAGCCGATCTTGATCCCAGTCTTCGGTCGTCCCCATCCGTCTGCCTCCAGGAGAAGGCTCTGGAGGCCCAGCTGCGAGAGTGTGCCCTGGGAAAACAGATAGCAGAGCTGCAGAGCCAGCTGGAACTGTTGGATGAGGAGAAGAGGGAGGCCGAGGCCAGACTGCAGGAAATGGAGAAGAAGAACGGCAAACTGGAGGTCAAGGGTAAGGAGAACACTGAGCAGGGTGGCGATGTCTTCACTCTGGACGTAACTCGGGGTTTTATTCCTAAACGTTTTGGGGGATCGATTGCTCCCCCAGCAATATTAGTAGAATAAATGGTAGCCTAGTTTTCTTTCAATTTGGCTGGGGTTTATTTTGTCAAATGGTATGCAGAAGATGTGGTCCACACAGACAAATGCTTTCTTTCCTGATTCATTCCAGTCAGTTGAACAGTGTTACAACAATTGAGTAAATACAATTGCTTTAGAAGGAAGGCCGGTATTAAGGTGCTGATGAAAGTCGTACTGTGAATAAAGAATGTGAACGCAGAGTAAAGTGCTATTAGGTTATTGAATGTGTCTTTGGGTTGGGGGAGTGGGGAGGTTTGTGTTCTGTCAAGAAACCCAGGACTCATGGAACAAACCTGTCTCTTCCACGTTCAGTTCAAGAGTTACTGCAGGTCCAGAAGAGCGCCAAGCCCCCGCCAGGCCCTGAACCGGCGGTCGCCCCTCCACCTGCCCCTGTACCGCAGCCTCCTCCGCCACCTCCCCCGCCACCTCCACCGCCTCCGCCCCCTCCCCCGTCACGATGCAACCCCCTCAGGTGAGCCTGCAGTCTGCACTCGTGTTGTGTATGGCCTGGCGTTACGGCCTCCACAGCCAATCTGTCCAACCGTTCTCTGTTCAACTTGGTTTTCTTGTTCAATAGCTCGCTGATTGCAATCATGAGGAAATCATCCAAGGGTTCAAAGGGGGGACCCCCGAAGTTGGAACAAGCTCCTGGTAAATCTTATAAAACACGTGGTTTTGGATATGGGTACAGAACGTACTTTAGAATGATGGAGAATATTGACCCTCTTTAATGATGTGGAACATCTACTGTAGATTTGTCAAATGTTGGACAGTCGGCTTGGAATATGTGCATCGGTTACGATCTGTGGTTTCCTCCTGGCCCTGTAGAAGGAGGTGCAGAAGGAGGTGCAGATGATGTCAAAGTGAAGGCAGTGAATGAGATGATGGAGAGGATCAAACACGGGGTGGTTCTCAGGCCTGTCAAGGGAGGAGACACTAAGGTAAGGCCAAAAGTTCATGTCTTAGTTCATTGTCTTGTCAACATTGTGGAAATACTGAGTGTACTGAATTTCCTCATACTGATTCATTTCTTTGGTCTCCTCCCTCATCTTTCATCATCAATGGACTGTTTTCCCAAAGAGAGTGGCCGTAAAAGTGAGTATATTGAAGTTCATGGTAATATTGTGACAGTGACTTCTGCTGGATCATTAAAGGACGCTCTACTCGTCCCATCACAGGGATAATGTCACATGGTCTTAGAGTGGAATGGATTTTAAATGCTTTTCTTAATCTTTTACTAAAACCGGTCTGGAATTTGACTTTAGACGACAGCTCTTCAGCCTAGTGTAATTGTCCACAGATTAGCCCACTGTGTGGACCGCCAGAGGCCACGTACAGGGTGCTTTGATTTGATTTACTTTACATTGATTGACCCAAACACCATGACAACTTGCAGGCTCAGAGTGACTGGGTGGAAAGAGAATCAGTAAAATGCCCCCAGCTTTTCTTTTATTGTCTTAATAGGGACCAGCTATATGAGAAATCTTAGCTCACACCAGCTGCCAGGCCGTGTGTGTGTGTGTGTGTGCGTGTGTGTGTGCGTGTGTGTGTGCGCGTGTGTGTGCGCGTGTGTGTGCGCGTGTGTGTGCGCGTGTGTGCGCGCGTGCGTGCGTCCTGGTTATTATGATGTGTGTTAACAACATATTCTCCTAACGCCTAGCAACCTGTAGTAACTGAAGAAAAGCCTCCTCAGGAGAGTGCGATGGAGGAACTTAAAGGCATTCTGGTAATACCTTTGTTTCAGTTCTACGGCAATAAAAAAATATAACTATAAGATATGGCAGATGTAAGGATTTATAAATGGCAAACTGCTGAGTGTTATTTGGTGTCATATACCCTGGATTTCAGCCAATCACAATTCAAGGTTGAAATGTTATTTTTCTTTGTTTTTGTGTTCTTGTCAACCTCTTCTGTCTTCTCTACTGCTCCAAATCCTCTTCTACTCCTCATCCCTCTTCTCCTCACTAGGAGACAGTGAAGAAGAGTCCCAGTCGGGGTTCTCAGGAGTCGGCACCGTCCCCCCCAGGGAAGAGCCCTGTCAGCAGTGAGCTGGAGGTGATCCTCAGGAGGAGGCGCCAACAGGCCTGCGACCCTGGAGAAGGAGGTAACAACACCATTAATTTGTTTATTTGACTTTGTCCTACTTCTGTTTTGCATATTGACTATTGAAATGGCCTGCTGGAAAACAGATAAATCCCATTATAGCCTTGACAGTTCTAGAATATCCCCACCAGAGGGCACAATACACCCTTGCAAGATGCGCATCCACTAATCGATGAAATGCCAGGGGCATATTCATTATGCCAAACAAAATTTCCATTCGCCAATGGAAAATCTGTTTGACAGAACATTTTGCGACTAAAACTAAACTTGTTTGGTGGAATGAATACACACCAGGGAATGCATGATGTAACTCAGTTAAGTAGCCCGTCATTCATACTTCTAACCAGTACACCGCAGCGTTTGCATCCAGTCCTACGAATGCCAACAACGTGTTATATTTACAGTGTTTGTCCACCGACAACAGTGTACCAAAGGTTCAAACATAACAGACCTTCAGTATGTTTGGTAAAATCTCGCAGCACCGTTTAAATTGTGAGTTTCTAGTTAAATGTTACGTGAGCGTGCGGCGGAGAGTGCACATGCCGATCGATCTGGGTCGTAGCATGTGACCTCAGCGTCCTCTCTCTCTGTCTCGTTCCCTTTCAGATGAGAGAAGGGACGGCCAAATGAGCAAAGTCTCCTCCTCCGACAGCCTGAACGGGAGACACAGTCAGGGCAGCCATAGCTCGGACAGCTCAGGCAAGGAGCCAGACGGGCCGACCGGGCTCGTTAGAGATCCGGCCTCCCCAAGCGGAAGGGGCCCTGGCCCAGCCGTCGCAGCCAGGCGTAGATCTGACTCTGGCCAGGACCCGAAAACAGAGTCCTGGCAGAATAGGAGGTCCCGTACTTCCTTGTCCGAGAAAGAGGCCTATTTTGAGGCGCCGGTCACCAATGGATGCTTGATCAGGTAATAATTGTTAAGCCCCCATGGGATTGTATTCTCTGGTTAACTCTTTATCGTCCATCTAAGTCCAGCGGTCAACATAAAATAGACTGATTTAATGTTTCACACAAGTACCCAACTTCCACCACAGAGATAAGAACCTACTCCTAGTAACTGTTTGACCTCCCTGTAAGGGTGCAGATCTATTAATATGACCGAAATCATGTAAGTGATTTCATCTAAATTGGCCCATGTATGGTGGGCACCTTTGTGAATACAACAGTCATCAAGAAAGGGTATTTCCTTTTCAGACAATTTTCAACCACTTTTTTTTGCAAGTCTTTGTTGCTTGTCAAAATCTAAAAAACGCTGCATGTCAAAAAGAAAGGCGTCCAGAGGTTTCTGATGTAGGGCTTTGTTGCACCCGTGTGTTTCAACAGTGCAGAGGAGCCTGAGAGGCAGGACCCTGAGAAATGTGCCCCACAGTCCAATGGGATCGGTCTCGCCTTCCCAAGCCCAGGCCTGGAGTCGGACATGCACGCCACTCTCTCTCCGAGACTTTCCGCGGGGCCCAACCCACTCGACGGGAATGAGAACGTGGACGCCGAGTGTTGAAGGTGGACCCTGGCTGGGAGGAAGGCAGGCTGAGGGACGCTGCACAATTTGCACAGAACTTAATTTCTTTTCATCTGTTACAGACACCTAATAATAAAAAGCTTTAGGTCATTTTATTTGATACACAAACAATCCCTCAGTATGTGTGACTTTGTGTCATCGTCTTGAAGGAATGCACTGTTTTAACCTCCTTATTTTTTTTCTATTCTTTGTCACCTTATGATAGTGGGCAAGAATTTGAATTTATTGGTAGTTTAAATAGCACAAACTCCTGTTTTGCTAGTTCTGCTTACTTCCTAATACTTCCTGAATCTTAAGACACTAGCCTAGCGTAACCTTTAATAAAGTCACAGCTTACTTCATGCAGTAGAAGCGTTAAGCATCAATAAAGATCAATGGTTGTGATCTAAGTCATCTTAACCAAATAGAATACAGCTATTCCACATTTAAAAGGCACTTTAGCTATTTCCAACTGGAACTCCGTGTTTCAGTTTGTGGATTATCGATCTTGAATGTGTAATCAATGCAACTACTGCATAGGGATGCAAATGAAAGCCATGCACGTGTTTCAATCAAAATAGCCTACCATCCTTGAAAAATGAGGTGCTTGTGTACTCAGTCTACCTCGTATTAGACACACTTGCCTCTTGACTATCCTAAATTGTATTTAAAGGGAAAAACATGATATATTGACATCTTGCAATGGCACAACATTTGTACGTCTTCCACCTATGGCATTCCCCAAGCTGTAGCCGATGCTTTGTTCGTATTTGCTGGGATGCTCATTGTTACCTTGCCACTCTAACCTGATTTCATTCTGTGCATTCCTGAATTTTGCTTTCCAGGTATTTAATGGGATATAATAACTGGATTAATGAGTATGCAAACTTGATACAGCAACTTCATCTAAGAAAAAATGTACATGTGTGGGCTCATAAGACATTTTCTTTCACACCCATCAAAACCTTTTAAATGTTTATTTAAAAAATAGAAAACTGCAACTAGAACATATAGGGCGGGTTTTGATGACAAAGTTTAGGCCTATTCCCTTGGAGCTTGATTTTTTGTTCTTGGCTAGGCTTAATCTGTGTCCACCAAATGAGCCCATACTCTATTGTAAGTACTTTCTATGAAGCTTTCTTTCACCAACACTTAAGGAAATCGTGTTTTCCAGATGCAATGATTACCATGCCTAAATCTTAACCCTATCACAAACTTCTTAACTTCATTTTTATGTATCAGGCAAGCAGTTCATCAGAAAGGAAATAATATGCCTGTTCTTTTGTGAATCTTGATATTGTGTGTGTTGGATCTGAAAGTGGAGTGTGATGTTACTATTATTTTTTTTACATTGACATTGATGTTCATTTAGCATCAATTGGATGCAATAAAATTAAACTTTCAAACGGCCGGACTTGCAGTGTTATCCGTATGTCTCCGTATCGGTTGTCTCCGTATTTATGTCATATTTATAACATTCTCAAACCTAATCTGAGACGACCTTGATAAAAATAGGCTTACTCAAAATGTAGCCAAATTGTTAAGAGTAGAAAATCGATAAATTTAGACTCCCTATAAATGGACTAGTTCACTTCTACGCCCATGTTATGTTTGCTAAAGTAAATTTAATTTTTACTGTTAATGCAAACCCATACATTATAATTATTATTACAATGATGACATATTCCTTTATAATCTACGAAAGATCCATGATAATCCAAAAATAAATTACAGTATGATAGCCAATTCAAACACCCCTGCGTTGACATTAAGTAGTGGTATATTCCAAAATGGCGTCCAAATATTATCAAGAGATGCAGGAGAATTTTAGAAATAACAACAAAAGCAGAGAATTCCCTGCGCATAGTGCTAAAGTACATTCAGTAGCATGGAGTTGCGACGGTAGGAGGTTGGCTTCTGGATCTTTTGATAAAACAGCAAGCGTATTTGTCTTAGAAAAGGACCGTTTGGTAAGTCGCTAGCCAGTTAGCATTTCTATCGATGCTACCTGACATGATCATAATGAATGAAAGACGCATGCAGTAGTGCAAGGCTAACTACACACCAGTCCTGTCTTTAGTTTGAGGTCTAGCAGATACATAAATTGCGAAACTGTTTGAGCGAAGTATTGTCCTGCCAGTAGCATACTATTACCTACATTCTTCTACTGGCTTGAGTCTTTGAATCCAAAGCAAAGGTCAGGCCCTCGAAGGGAGACTAATCCAGAAGTGTATTCGTTATTACGCTAAAAAAACGTTTTAGTTGCAAAACGTTTAATCAAACAGAGTTTTGATTTGAAATATTCAGGTAGGTCTCCTCATTTCTCAGTTCTGCTTTAGGAAACGTTTTGCAACGTAAATTCCCGACGTTACTGTTAAAGTGATTCGAGTGTCATTATGAGGCACTTCTCCATCTGATCTACAGCTTTAATCCAATGCTCCAGGAGAGTAAATGGGAAATGTGCTCCGTATCAGATGATATCTTTTTGTGGAACAGAAAACATGTCCTGTATCTTTGTGGTTACTTAAACATTTTAATTTAGTAGCCGTTCTTATACAGAGTAACTTGCAGAAACAATCAGGGTTAAGTGCGTTGTCAAGGCCACAAAAACATATCTCCCAACATTTTTGGCTAAGGGATTTGTCGCGGCAACCTTTCAGCTACCGGCCCAACACCAGCCGCTGTGCTAGCCACTGCCTTCTTACATCAAGTTCAGATTGCTAGCTATATTGTCAACCTACATTGCTTACTGTTTTTACTTTACCTTCCCATACAAGGTTAAGGAGAACAATTACAGAGGCCATTCAGACAGTGTTGACCAGCTATGCTGGCATCCGACCAACCCAGATGTGTTTGTCACTGCCTCAGGGGACAAGACCATACGCATCTGGGACGTCAGAACAACCAAGTGCACGGCTACCGTCAACACCAAAGGTATGCTGAGGTCTCAATCTGCTGGGTCAAACCCTGAGCTCAAGGCTTGTAGTTTTGGCTGATGTGCAAAGCTCTAAATTAAAATTCACAGTTCTAGTGCCATTTGTAGCCATTTGTAATGTTACTTAGTGTTCATTCTAATCTCTGGTGATGATGCCGCTTGACCTGTCTGATTGTATTTGCAGGGGAAAACATCAATATCTGTTGGAGTCCCGACGGCCAGACAATAGCTGTCGGAAACAAGGATGACGTGGTTACGTTTATCGATGTCAAATCCCACCGGTCACGAGCGGAGGAGCAGTTCAAATTTGAAGTCAACGAAATCTCCTGGAACAACGACAATGACATGTTCTTCCTGACCAACGGCAATGGGTGCATCAACATCTTGAGGTAAAACTTGTAGTGCAGCGTTCACAGTCCCAGGTTTTCTAATCACAATACGGATGAAAAAGCAATGGGTGCATCAACATCTTGAGGTAAAACTTGTAGTGCAGCGTTCACAGTCCCAGGTTGTGTAATCACAATACGGATGAAAAAGCAGCAAAAATGTTTGAAACCAGAACCGTGCCGCATCTTCCTCGCTGTTTTCAAATAACCAGAGGCTTCAGGTTTCTCCTAACGCTGTTATGACTCCAGAATCTTTTCCAAATCCCTTTGCTACCTTTCAGAGGCGAAACCAGACAAATATGACCCTGTCCGAACTAGAGCGCATGTTCTAAGATACAGAACATGACTGAATATAACCTCTAGTAAAAGATCTAGTGATAAATTATAGCTTCCTGATTTGAACCTTTTTTTGTTTTTAGTTATCCCGAGCTGAAGCCCATCCAGTCAATCAACGCCCATCCTTCCAACTGCATCTGTATCAAGTTCGACCCTACGGGGAAGTACTTTGCCACAGGGAGTGCAGATGCGCTGGTTAGTTTGTGGACGGTTGAGGAGCTGGTGTGTGTTCGCTGTTTCTCCAGGTGAGTGTACGTTTAAAAAAAAAATACGCTGAATCAGGACAGCTCTGTTACTACTCCCTATTGTCACCTTCAAGTAGCCTGGCTCGTGTTAGCGGAAATTGAGTCTGATTTAGTCTTCTGGATGATTTACAGGTTGGACTGGCCAGTGAGGACATTGAGTTTCAGCCATGACGGCAAGATGCTGGCTTCAGCCTCTGAGGATCACTTCATAGACATCGCGGAGGTTGAAACGGGTTAGTTGTAGAAAGTCAGATGCAGATGTTTGAGGACTTAAAGGTTGTAGACATTAAGCACAGTTCTTGTCTGTATTTGCCATCTACACTGATCAGCCATAACATTATGACCACTGACAGGTGAAGTGAATAACACTGATAATCTCATTATCATGGCACCTGTCAGTGGGTGTGATATATTAGGCAGCAAGTGAACATTCTGTCCTCAAAGTTGATGTGTTAGAAGCAGGAAAAAATGGGCAACGTAAGGATCTGAGCGACTTTGACAAGGGCCATATTGGGATGGCTAGATGACTGGGTCAGAGCATCTCCAAAACTACACCCCTTGTGGGGTGTTCCTGGTCTGCAGTGGTCAGTACCTATCAACAGTGATCCAAGGAAGGAAAAGTGGTGAACCGGCGAACGGGTCATTGACAGCCCATGCTCATTGATGCACATGGGGAGCGAAGGCTGGCCCTTGTGGTCCGATCCAACAGACGAGCTACTGTAGCTCAAATTACTGAAAAAATGAATGCTGATACTGATGGAAAGGTGTCAGAACACACAGTGCATCGCGGTTTGTTGCATATGGGGCTGCGTAGCCGCAGACCAGTAAGGATGCCCATGCTGACCCCTGTATCACTGCCGAAAGCGCCTGCAATGGGCATGTGAGCATCAGAACTGGACCACGGGCCAATGGAAGAAGGTGGCCTGGTCTGATGAATCAAGTTTCCTTTTACATCACATGGATGGCTGGGTTTGTGTACGTCGCTTACCTGGAGAACACATGGCACCAGGATGGACTATGGGAAGGAGCCAAGCCAGCGGAGGCAGTGTGATGCTTTGGGCAATGTTCTGCTGGGAAACCTTGGGTCCTGCCATTCATGTGGATGTTACTTTGACACGTACCACCTACCTGAGCATTGTTGCAGACCATGTGCACCCTTTCATGGCAACAGTATTCCCTGATGGAATTGGCCTCTTTCAGCAGGATAATGTGCCCTGCCACAAAGCAAAAATGGTTCAGGAATGGTTTGAGAAACACAACGAGTTCAAGGTGTTGACTTGGCCTCCAAATTCCCCAGATCTCAATCCAATCGAGCATCTGTGGGATGTGCTGGACAAACAGGTCTGATCCATGGAGACCCCACCTCGCAACTTACAGGACTTAAAGGATCTGCTGCTAACGTCTTGGTGCCAGATACCACAGCACACCTTTGACGGGTCTGGGCTGTTTTGGCGGCAAAAGAGGGACCTACACAATATTAGGCAGGTGGTCAGAATGTTATGGCTGATTGGTGTATAATTGCTGGTACAGTACCAGTCAAAGGTTTGGACAAACTTACCCATTCACTGTACATCCATACCTCCAAAACGTTTTTATACGCACCCGGATGTATTAAATCATTTTTCAAGAAATCTGAAAATGAAGTAATCCCTGTGTGTCATTTGAGTGCGGACCCACCCTCCCATTTTCTCTGAACACGTAAAGCAGCGCGAACAGGGAGAAACTAAAATCCCCTTGGCTCTGCGCAAAGCCAAAGGCCCACAGAAACTTATGCTGCAATGCCAGATGGTCTTTGGCCAGAATAAAGTAGTCATTAATTTCAGCTAATCCGTCCTCCATCTTCCATATTTTTCCTTCGGTCTGTTTTGCAGGAGAGAAGCTGTGGGAGGTCCAGTGCGAGTCCCCTACTTTTACGGTGGCCTGGCATCCCAAAAGGCCTCTGCTGGCGTACGCCTGCGACGACAAGGAAGGGAAGTACGACAGCAACCGAGAGGCGGGCACCGTCAAATTGTTCGGATTGCCCAATGATTCGTGAGCCGGTTTGAACAAGCCTGTGTTGTACACTCACTCTTCAGTTTGATAGAATGATTGGCCCTAATTCCTGGAGTCAAATTGCCTATCCCGATGATTTAAGACTTCTTCTCGGTATGTTTAATACGACATTGTTGACGCTTGTTTGATTATATGTAAACGTAATGTCTGTGTTAATTGCGATATGTCAACATTTTTCTTTAAGTCGAATGTTTTACTTTTCTGCTTTTTTTGCTTGGAAGTGAGCCTTCTTGGATGTAAAGTGAGCAGATGGTTCCATTGGCTATAAATTAAAGTGGGTGTGTGTAATGTTTTTAAGTATGGAAAAGTCAAGGATTGAGATGTTACACTTGACTAACTAGGGAATAATACTTGACACTGTTCTCTTTACAACCACCAGATGGCACTGTATCTCAATGAGTTTTTGTGTAGTTTTCTACATTCCTGTTTCCATGCATCTGAACAGTGTTGAACCATATTTTCTTAAAATTGTTTTTTGTATTAAAAAATTAATTCTTTACAGATGTCTTGAATTTTTTGATTGAACAAAACTAATGATGAATCTGGAAGTATGCGTTCCCTTGGAAGCCATCTTCAGTATATACAAGAAACAGTAAATGCCAGGAAAAGTTAATTTAAAGCAGGTTTGTTCATGTGTAACTAATTGTATTTTTAAGTAATGCACACGGATGGTGAGATTGAAGATCCCCAGGTTTTGGTACGTTAGGCCTGCCTCGTCGTAGCTCAGTTCTACCACACAACATTTTAACATAGGACCTAAAGGGAGGAAATAGGATGTTCTTGCCAACTAAGCATACACAGCTGTATGAGTTAGCAATAAGGCAACTTGGGAGTTGGCCAGTAAACTACGGCTAAGAGCACTTATACACAACGCTTCATGGAGTGCCTGGACACCATGCTTTGCCTGTGGTATATTGGCTGCCTCAAACCCCTGAGATGTCTTATTGCAATTAGTAGTAACCAATGAAATTCAAGCAGTTAAAATGATGTGATGTCAAACCTGTGATATACGGTCTCTTATATACTGGGTGGATTGAATGCATTTATCCGAAGAACTGAATGTGATAGGTGATCATGTGGTATATTACAATGGGTTATGTTGCTTATCTTCATGGCCTTATGCCATAGCTGTTGGAGGAGGCTTGTAAGGAGATGGAAGCACCGACCATTATTCTATATTGTTCTAAGAACATAATGCTTCTAGAATAAATCTCCTGTGCCTTGTCCAGGAGTGGAACTCATTGATATCGGGCCAGCCGGGCTAGTATACCGTCATTTTGCTTTTTACTAGCTGTAGTCCAAAATGTGTACCACAAGTTATTTCAAAAGAAAAAGGTTCACTTGCTTAATTTCCATCCCTGCTTGTGTCTTATAAAGAATTTGACCTGCAGGCAGGCTGAGGAGCGATGGAGGAGATTGAAAGAAAACAACGATTGCCTTGAGATTGGGACTGGATCAAGCCAGTCACACTCCCTCGAGGGAATCACCCTCTGTGACTAGGCATTAGACATGGTGTCACTTCCTCGTTCATCTTCCTCCACCAAGACAGACACTGCTCAGTGAGAGCCGTCTCGGTGCCCAGATCAGGAAGCTCTGGTCTGGGATGGGTGACAGCTGTCCTCTCCTATCTCTAGTGCTTCTTAGCAGCAGGCTCCAGGATGTCTCACTTTGCAGCTTCCTACTTCCAGCGGGGATGGAACAGGCTTCCCCTGACCACTCCCTAATTTCATTTAATTTTGTACATCCTGTATCTGTTACATTGGACAAAACAACAAAGAATCCATGCTATAATCCTCCTCATCTCTTTTTGTCTCTCTGCTGTTTCTCTATCATGGCGTGTTTTACTTGATCTTATAGTACCTTTATTGTAAGAGCGTTGCATTGCCTATCATCATCACTATCTTAATAAATTTCATTTTGTTGTTTTTTTGGTTGGGCCCTTTGAGGAGGGCAGGTTTGATGTCTTCGGATTGTCATAAAGATATCATAAAGAATAATGAAGGATCCATCTTTTATAGCAATGAGCTCAGATTACAGGACATGACTTGTAAATATTGTTGTTTTATTTTGATCTGTCATCCACCTGCTAGTACAGTAAATTAAATAAGCAGCCCAAAAATACCTTTTTATAGGTCAGTACAATCTAGAATGAAAATGGACTCAGTTGAGATTCTCTTCTTTAAAAAGCATATACACAACATTTTGATGGTGGAAAGTATAGTTTAAATGTGAAACAAAAGGCAATTAGACAGCTGAAATGTGTGGGTTGGATAAGTATTCACCCCGGAGTATAATACTTGGCAGCAATACCACCTTTGGCAGCAATTGCAGACAATTTTTTTTGAGGTAGGTCTCTACCAGCTTTGCATGATTTTTGCTCATTCTTCTTACCAAAATTGCTCAAGCTGTCAAGTTGTATGGTCACTGGTGGTTAACAGAGATGTATAAGTCTTATCACATATTCTCAGTTGGATGTGGGTTTGACTGTGACTGTGGGTTTTGGGTCATTGTCTTAATGAAACGTGAACCCCTGTCCCATGCAGGCTTTCTTCTAGTATTTTCCTGTATTTACCTCAATCCATCTCGCTTTCAATCCAGACTAGTTTCCTATGCCCTGTCGGTGAAAAGCATGCCCATGACATGATGCTGCCACCACATTGTTTAACCATGTGAATAGTGTACTCAGGGAGATGAAAAGTTTTGACTTTTTGGTCACACAATTAGGCTAAAACATTTAATTTGTTGTCATCCCACCAGAGCACCTTTCACCATATTTTTGCTGTGGCTTCCAGGATATTTATTGCATAATCCAAAAATCAAAATCTGCAGCCCACTCTTCAAATAGCTTAGCTGCATGAGTTAATATATAGACAGTTTCTCCCATTCTGGCTATGGAACTCTTCAGAGTTACCATTGGATATTTGTTGGCTTCACAGACCACAACCCCACAACCTCTATTCATGGATTTTTTCCTCAAAGATTCCTCAAATTGTTATCTCAGCGTCCTGTTCCTTCTCTTATGGTTCTGAGTGGAATAGGAAAATGATCTAATTTGATAATTTTAATTCTTTCAGGTTTCGTACCTCACATCTCTACCCCATTTTTCTCCACACCTAATATTGTAATTAGCAATTTTTAGCAATGATTATGACCATGCCTTGTCACAACAACTCCAAAGTTTTGGTCTTCATGGTATGATTTTCCGTTGTGCCCTCTGCTTTTCACATATCACCCACCTTCAGTCTAAAGTTAAATCCAGATTTGGTATCCTGTTCTGCAACAAGGCATTCTCCACACACACACTGCCAAGTATACCCTTTTAAAAAGTACCATCCTGTCAATCCTCAACTAAGGCAAACTAGTCTAAAGACTTCCCACCACAAGGCTACAACATAAATTATGTAATTTACCACCCTGCCATCCGCTTTGTGACCAGCAGCCTCTTGAACACTCATGTATACCTTTACATTCTGGGTAACTGGACCTCTCTACAAACATGTTTCCGCTGGTATCTTATTAACACTGGTTAACTGGACCTCTCTACAAACATGTTTCCACTGGTACCTTATTAACACTGGTTTCCTGGACCTCTCTGCAAACATGTTTCCCCTGGTACCTTATTAACACTGGTTAACTGGACCTCTCTACAAACGTTTCCACTGGTACCTTATTAACACTGTTTTTACACCAAACCCCTTTAAAAATAAACTAACCAAGCTGCTGTCTGATCATGGCACCTGCTAAATCTGTATCTGTTAGCTCCATATTGTAACACTACAAAATATGAAAAAGTCCTTGGGGAGTAAATACCAAATCCTACTCAGAAACAACACAATAAGGTGCAATAAGGTGTACTGGTCCTTTTCGAGCATTGTAATATTCAGTTTATTGTTCTTATTAATTTGTAGTTACTGTAGTCTTTGTATTTGTGTTGCAGAGGGTATTTAAAATGTGAATACATAAAATCTGAAAGGCAGCAAATCCTTTTTCATAGCCCTGGATGTAAACATTGCTATCAAGGTCAGCAGGATAGGCTACTTACTTCCATGTAATCCTAACAGTCATAGATGTGCATGCTGATCAGTCTATTAAGCAAATAGGCTGTGCTGTCATTCAGGGAATGTGTGTGTGTGTGTGTTGACAGTAAAATGTGATGGTAATTCTATCCCACCAGTCCATTTGCTACACTCCAGAAGAATTAATCTCCGGATCTGTAAAAGACCCCTTCCTCCAGTCCAGATAATTGAATAGGTACAATAATTATGAGCGCCTTTAATTTCAAGACAGTCACTATTATGTCAAAATGCTTTATATCTCTTCATACATATGTGGAGGAAACAAGACAACAAAGACTATGGTCAATTACAGTACAATTGATTTTTAAAATATGTCCCAGCCATTATAATAACAAAACCCACTGTGGTTTTATTATAGTCAATTTAGGAAAAAGCCAGAAATTCCTATTCTTTTGATTGCTTCATTCTTTTAAAATCATGTTATATTTGGAATAGGTTTGCTAAAATGTTTAGAATCTAAGTGGAATTCATCACAACCTTGTGACTAGTAGTCATCGATGACTGTTATTTGACAGTATATTTTAACCTCCAGCCTTGGACACAATGCCTATCACAAGACAAGATTTGGAAGGCAAGCTTAGCGAGACAAACCCCAGCTCAATCCTCCATTCTCCCGCTAGCTACTAATCACGATAAAGGTTAGATGTGGAGAAAACAAGCCTTTCCTCTCTCCACCTAAATATTACTAAAAGCCCCCAGCCCCCTGAAACCTCCAAGCACTATACAATACAATTACTGACTAAAGATTTTACTTTGCACTCAAGATTGAAAAGGATTGATTTTAGTAATGTGATTAGAGGAAAACAGAATTACATTTTCTACATTCGAAATAGCCTTTGGAGGTTAGAAAGATATTTATTTTGTTTGAACATGTGCGTATACATTTGAATTATTTTAGGGTGTCAGGTGGTCTGTATGAATCGATCAAACAGCAAGCATTCAAGATGATGTGCTAGATTTCATTTTGTATGGTGGTGTTTGAGCATTACTATGTTTGTAACAAATCACTTACAGTAAATGTGTTTTTTGTTTGTATTCACATATCGAATGGAAATGATCCATTCATCATGATGCTTTGTATTCCAGACAGGACTAGGACCAATTTGGATTTGGAAAGCCAGCCCTTTGTAGGTTTTTAAGAATATGATAAAATATACGTCAACCTTTCTTTCATTTTGTCACACCATAACTGAAACACCTTCAACCATAGCATTGTATTTACAATAAAGTCAGTCAGCAGATGATTTTCTCCAGAAAACCTTACAGTAGCGTTTGCATACATGTTTAAAAAAAAAATCCCACCACACCGCATTGGAAGCGCAATGCTCTGGAAACTAGGACCACCTCCATTTAATCTGATAAACAGTCCTTCATTTTAAGTACTGATTCTCCTTCTTTATTTTATGTACAGGGAATGAAAGGGAGTGAGAGGTACAGAGAGAGGAAGTGACAGAGAGGAAGTGTAAACAGAGATTGAGGTGTATAGAGGGAGAGTGGAAGAGTGAGAATATGTGTATGGGTTTTCACTTGCCTATTTGTGTGGGTGTCTGAATGACTATGATGCTTACCTGCATAACTACATCAGACCATTAAAGGCCGTAACTACATCAGACCGTCATTACATCAGACCATTAAAGACCAGAATTACATCAGACCATAACTACATCAGGCCATTCAAGACCAGAACTACATCAGACCATAATTACCGTAACTACATCAGACCAATACGACATTAGAACATTAAAGGCCATAACTACATCCAACCATAACCACATCAGACTATAACTACATCAGACTATAACTACATCAGTCTTTAACTACATCAGACCATAACTACATCACAGCATAACTAGCAACATCAGACCATTACTACATCAGACCATAACAGAACATAACTAAATCACTTGGGTGAACGCAAGAATGAGAGGACAAGAATGAATCCCTCTTTTTTTTAAAAAAAGAATGTGATAGCGATGAGGAAAACGTGCCTTCTTGGGCTTAATTAGCCATTTTGTTTCTGAAACGCCAGAATACAACAAAAAAAGCAACAAGGAGGTGATGGATCGATTGCTTAAAGCAGAATGATGGCTTGTTCAGATATGATGAACTAGTGCCGTCACTCTGAGTAATTGGCCAGTGTTCGATTCCCCTCACCGCCTCAGCAGAGCAGAGGGAGGAGAGGCAGAAGAGAGAAGACGAATGGAAAGAAAGAGAGGGAGGAGAGAAAAACGCAACAAATGCTGAGATGGAGAACCGCTTTCCACTTTTCTTTACAGTCAACTGACCCAAGGCCATTGATGCCCACAGGAAAACATAGCAGAGAGTATAATATTGGCATAAATACACAGTATATCTGTGCGTAGGAGGTATAGTAACAGTATGTAGGCCAAGCTGATCTGGGTACAGTATAGAAAACCCTCCGTTACGCAACTTTCTGTTGCTGTTGTCTTATGTATGGAGGCCTGAGCATTCCAGAATTCATAAGGACTGTTGGCTAAATGCCTTGTTGCGATGTAGGCTTTTATTACTGGAAAGGGATCTGCTAATCCCCGTTCAACCGTCCGTCATTCAGTGCTGCAAAACAAGGACTGTATTCTTCTGCTTTGGATTCTATGTGCAATACTGACTCCCGTGTTGCACTCAGAGGGTCCTTATGAGCCAGAATCTTTATTTCACTGCTTCTTTCACATTATCTACCATACATATGAAGGAATGTCATGACAAGTTTAACTGAATGAAGTGAATTCTTTACCTTAAACTCATGCTTTAAATTTCAAATCGTTTCATATGCAATTATTGTCCCTCAAGAAGATTGGTCAAAACGAACAGGCTTGTAGCTAAATTAATCTTTATATTGACATTACGTCATTATAGCACCTCATTTGAATGATCCTCGGCATCATATTTGGTTTAAGTCATCCAACACATGGAAACTGTTTTTCCCCCAAAATACTATATTTCCAGTGACTATGTTCCACACATTCAAACACGGATGATTCTCTGCAAGGACAGAGGCAGAAGTTACAGTAACATCACCTTTCTTGATAGCTGTGCAGCAGACTGTGTAGGATGTGGTGTCCTCAGGCAGAAGGTTTGCTCTGTACAAAATGTCATTCGACACACTGTCCACAAGACGAACCAAACAGTCTCTCACAACCTCAAACTCAGTAAAAATGTCACCGCGTTTAAACTATTTTCAGCGTTGAAGACAGCAGGATGCAGCTCTGGTAAGCAGACCAAAGCAAGGATTCATAAACAAAACAAAGATTCGCACCTGCAAATTAATCCTGGCTGAGATACATTAGGATGTGTCCCGTTTCTTGGAGCTTCTAAAGGGTTTGTATAATATTCCCTCCTCCACCTAATCCATCATTCCTCACTTCCCTAATTTACATTCATCCCTTCACATCTTCCTGTACTGAAGTGATGGATTTGTAAATGTTCCACACAGGCTTTTTTTAATGATTAAAACATAAAAAGGAGCTTTATCAATGCTTATCAACAGAAAAAAAATACAATTATACAACAGACATCTTTAATTATGGGCGGTGCACAGAGGGAATCCTGAGGAGAGAAGGAGAACAATAAAGAGAGTGGACTCGTCTCTATCTCTCTATCTTTCTGTGGCTTAAAGTAACTGGATTATTTTCAGAGATGGAGAGTTCGGGAAAAAAATAACTTGAATACTGTACAAATCCCTCAGATCTCTTCTTTCTCTTTCTTCAGCTACTCAATTACAGCCAGTATGTAGTGGGGAATATAGTATTCTACAGGGTACAGCTCGATAGAGATTAGTCATACAAATCTACATCACAAAAATATGGTAAATTCATCAAGGGGAAGAATTTTCAAAATCACCCAAATTACAACCGAACTCATTTATAAACCTTTTTATTTGTGTTATGCATTTTTATTTCAAAAAAGGTTAGACAATTTAGTTCCATTGATGAGACAACTCTACAGTGATTTGGTTCCACATACTCAGAGTATTATGACATGCAGATAAGGAATTTCTTTTTAACAGTAACTCATATTTTACATTCTTAACTTTCACACCCCGAACTTTATTTTATAAAATCCTCGAACTGTCATTATATGAAAATTTTATTTTCCTTTCCCTTAAAAAAAACATCCATGCCTTTCAACTTTATCACAGTCACATTGAAACAGTACAACAATGGGGAATCGCATAGAATTCCAAAATCCATTTCAATCCCAGAACCGTTTCTCTTCATAAGGAATGTTCAAAGATATTCTAGTGCAAATATCAAAACATCGGAATGTATTTAATGTTTAGCGTTTCACACCAGAGTTACCTATCATTAGACAGCCGAGTACAGCTCAATACAACCAATGCAATACTGTGCATTAGCAGGCATTGGCCATTTTCGTATTAGACTAGACTGCATTTCTTTGAAAACACAGTGCTTTGCTTAATTTGGCAGGAAAACATTGTGGCTAGTCATTAGCTTTAAAAAACTGGGGATGCATTTTAAGAAACATTACAGAATTTTAACAGAAGTGCAGTCATTCAACTGAAGGTCACATTAATCTCAACAACATGAAACCATTAAAAAAGTAAACAAGTATCTCTTTCCTTCTTATTCTAAATGTATTTTGTGTTGATACCATCACACCCAAGTTAATATTGTTGACATTAACATCGATCATCAGGTCTTTTTTATTGTTATGGTCTGGAATCTTTTGGGAATAGAGTCATCTCATTCATTTAAATGTAAATTTGTTTCACAATTTTTAAATAATTTACCCCCCTGACAACAGAAACTGGATAGATAATCTAGTTTTTCAATAACTATCCGACCATCATTACCTCAAACAACTTCCCTTAAATGGAGAATTAGTCACCCTGAACCTAAATCCCAAATCTAACGTCCAAGTGCTAGTCACACATTTTAGGAGAAAAGTTATAATTCTGTAGCTTTTCCACCTATTCAAATAACAGAACAATTCACTATGTCTGGGCTCAATTCTATTTCAATCCAGTAAAAAAGTTTCAATTTGAAATGGAATTGACTCCAACACCTTACAATTCCACCGTATGTTTTTGTGTAATACCAGGGGAGAGAGCCCATATCTGCGGTATTACCTCACTCCACCTAAAAACGTAATGAGCCAGCCAACTCATGTTTCTGGCATAAGTCAAAATGACACCGCAAATAAATAATTATTATGTCCACACCATTTCATGCAACCAAAATATGAAATACCTAGCTTTACGCTACTAGAACAAGCAGTGTCTGTGACAGATGTGCTCATCTTTGTGAAAATGAAATGATAATAGCCCTTTGCAAAAGGCAGTTCACATCGTGGTGTGATGCCTTGAGAGTATGTCTGTGAGAGAGTAGAGAGAGGAAAAGAGAGAGAATAGTAGAGGAGAAATATGGCTGTTTTCCCATTTGACTAACCTTACTCTTAAAAACTACAAGTGGAAAGCATGAATATTCCATTTGGAGTATGGGCACATACAGGCACCTGCCCATTTCCCAGTCAACTGACCATCATTTTCACTAATTAGCATGGCATAGAGGAAACTGCAATGTCATTACATAGCCAAATTGGAACCATTCCCACACAATCTATATGTTGTTTGTCAAAACTATTTCAAGAGTTTAGAACTGGGGCAGAATAGCAAGTGTACATGTTATCTGTATGTTGATTGGAATACATTCCATGATCTTAGAGGACAATGTACAAGAATGTTTCGTTTCATGGACACTGCATATAGTAAGTCAGCAATAGTACACAATATACAATACATCTGAACTACGAGTCAGCATCAATTCATTATTTGACCCAAATCTAAACATACTGTATATTTCCAAATACGTTTCATTTAATATGAGACATTCTATACGGATTCCTACACTGACTGGCCTATAACTGACACTTTCTGATATTTGCAATGGGCGTTATGTAGTGTAGAATATAGGAGAAACCCTAGAAGCCTCTATGTTTAGTAAAAGCTCCTATGTTTTTTAAATGGCCTGTTCGTTAGTCAGTGCATACATGTTCTTTGCCCAGTCCTTTCTGATGGTTTATATTTATAAGCTGGACTTCGTTAACTTTTTTCGGTCATTAAATGAATCACCTAATCACACGGTCTGACTGAGCAAAGCAAATTAATTTTATAGATGCAGGATGTTTCAGGGCCAGGTGATAAAGGAGCAGGTAATATAGGATCGGATACATAATTTTAGGATTACACAAGTAGATATTTAGATAGGGTCTGCATTTGAAAACGATTATCTGTTTTTGCACCTTTTTTAAATAAACTGAGTGATACATGATGGAGGTACATGACGAAGATAGATACACAGACACAGGGATACAGTAAATATAAAAACAGAGACCCAGCACAGTTAGAGCATTGCCAATAATCTAATAATTCAATATTGAGCCAATTTTAGCCGTTTTGTTTTACCAAACCAATTTTTGCAGCAAGCAATGCCTAAACTGCATCTTCCTGCCTCACACATATATTGTGCCTACGTTGGCCGGAGGTATGTGAGCTTGCTCAAATCTCAACGACAAAGGCCATCCTAGTGCTGACTAAACATCTACAAAAAACTTTACATGTCGATCTAGTATACAGATTCTGTTGCCAGGAGACCATCACATACAAATATAGGATCTAAAGTGGATCACCATTTTGTTGCTGAGGATGTTCCTTCACCACAGGAATTGCAGATCAGCTTGGAAATCTACACTAACACATGGCTCTGTAAACAGCAATGCATATTTCATGTAGACTAATTTTGCCAGCATAGCATAAACCTGATCAAATAACATTACGGACTAAATTTTCAAATCCCAAAGGAATATTTGACGCAAAAATACTGTTAAGTTATTGGTACTCTCCAGTCACACGATGGCCAAACTGAAATTGTCAAGGTGTTCCAAAACCACAGTTGTCATAAAGTGAAAATAAGAATTAGTTGTCACTCCGCCTTTTAAACCAACTATTGCTTGGCAAGGTGTGACTTATGCAGCTGGAAAGAGATTTCATATGGATGACCTTTTGACCATACTGGTTCTTCAAGACCCAACATCTGTAAACAGGACATATTTGTATTGTAGTATTTGGTATCATTTCCCTTCTATGTTCAACATTTCTATAGATTTGCATGCTAGAGATTCAAAAAGGAATGTTGCAAGTATTTGTATCCATATGGCACAAGTAGAGACTAGTTAAGAGTTTGTGCACATATAAGATTCAAAATCACACTCATAAACAGGGACTATATGAATCAACAACATGGTATCACGTCACTGACAGGTAAAAAGACACAAACAGTACAGTATAAACATACACACTTACATACATACAGTATACATTAAATAGCACATAGACATCATTACAATGGCTTCATCATTTTTTTTCTTCTTTTTTTGGCGTATACACTTCTATGCAAATAGTAGGTGAAAAGGGTTTACAATGGACAGATAACTTGACAGTCTCAAAAATGTCCTTGTTTTCTTGACAGAAATTAAATGTGTTATAGGAGTCATTTCAATATTGAGTTATGATTTTTATTGTATCTGAGTGATTATTGCAGTCTAAGCAATATGGCTTTATTTTGTGAGGCACCCTATCAGACCTACAAAAGTTAAGAATACTTCTTTTCATAAGCTATGCCAATTTATATTATGGGGTCTATCAGTCTTCTATTTCTGACAGTATAACTTCACAGGGTTTGGTCTTTGGAAATTACTACCCAAAATGACAATAATATTGGAACTATTTGACCAGCCTGAATCCCCTTCTGCAATCGACAAAACCAAATCCGGAACATTTTCTTTGCTCTGGAAATTGAATGTTTTTCTGTATCTTTGGTCTCAAAGAGATTTAAATACTACCTAAAATCATGTTTTTTGTGAAATTCCCCTTACCTTGAGTCGTGTTTATATGCCCATGGTATTGCATCTGACAATAAGCCATTCTTTTCTATACGTTTGCTACAATTTGTGTGCAACGTCATGCCTTTGTATTGATGGAATTGCAGAGCTATTTTATCTATCTGAGAATACAAGATAGTAAAGGCTATATTCCCCTTGGGTGGTATATTGTCTCATTAGATTCAAAATTAGATAAAGTATATTCCCCTTCGGGCAGAAAACACAGGAAGTATCAAAATGAAAAAAAGAAGTGTATTGTAAAAATGAAAACATTCGCTCAGGGAAGACAACAACAGCGTTTTTTTTTAGGTAAATGATGCCACTAGTCTCAGTTTGAAGTGCTTTTGAGTAAATTTCAATTTCCATTGGCAATTCATGAATTTGGACAAAGCAAATATGCAAAATCCAGGTCGGGAGAGAAGTAAATAATGGCTTATCGTGAAATATGACACCATGGACCTTCAGACATAACTAAGCGGTCTCATTTATCAAGCGTGTGTGTGCACAAATCTGTTCATAAACATGCGTTTGATCCTTTCTTTGCAAAGTGTGGGATTTACCAATATAAACATTTGCTTGAGAATATTTTGTAAATTCTAACTATGCATTCTCACAATACTAAGTGGTGGAACAAGGGAACAGCTTCTCAAATGTAGAATAATTAATGTTAGAAAATATTTTTTTTCAATCTGTGAATCAAAAATGTCAGAAAAAATAAATGAATTGTTAATATGTGAAAATAATTGTAAATATAAAATGTTTTTATTTAATTATTTATTCATGCAATGTTCCTCAAAAGGCTACGGTATTTCATCACTGTCAGTTAATTTGTGGTAATAACAATACAAAATTCAGTCACTTAAACTATAGATGTGTAAAACCATTGTTGAATTATTCAAACAGACTGAGAATAGGAGGCTGATCTTTCGAGGGCAGACTTGCCATTTGCTGCATTCAAGGGACCATATTTTTTTAAAACAAATGGGACCTTTTTAGAGAAAGTACTGTGGCTCAGCAGACACCGGTTTTTGAGAGACAAACAACGGTATTAAATGCCATTTCAGTCTACATTGAATTACCACTCCTTCTCGGGAAAAATTGCTGGATATGCTGCTGAATGTGATGGCAAAGAAGCAGCCTTGATAAAAGAGGCCCCATGTAAAAGAAATTTCACCAAAACAGGATTTTAGGTCTGACTATCCCTTTAATGAATTTAAACATTACCAAAGTTATATTTTCTTATTGATCACATGGAATGTACCGGGTAGATTATTTTACATAATTTGTGAATTTTGTTTAACATATATATTTTTATACATAAATATTTTTTAATTATATTTGACATTGCACCTTTTCAGAATAGCCTCCAAATAACTTGTTTAAGAAGTACCTCATGTACAACTGAAGCAGATTGTAAATGAAATAACTAGTGAAATGACAACATACAGTGTCTGATTGTCATTGAGACCGTACAGTATTAACCTCCAAATCCTAGATGTGATAAAGCTGACAAAAACATTTTCAGATAACAGTGCATGTTTTACTTCTTCCTACTGAATATACATCTTTTTATATTCTAAGGGATTAATTATGTGTCCATTGGGTGCCCTGTGGTCACAATGTAGTAATAAGTGAATAGGGTTTATCTTACAAAATGCAGTCTGACTGGCTGATAAGCTCTTATTTGTTTATGCATTATATTGTTTAGACATTTAAAGGGAAATCCATTATGTGCTGCACGTACAGCCAGTCTAAAATGAAATACAAATGTCAAAATGTGGCAGGATTGAATCTTTTTATGACAAACTACATATTATAAAGTTAAATTACATTATCAATAGACTCCAATGAGACCCTCATTAACAGCTTCCCTAGCAGAGGAAGGCACAATCTAAACTAACTAAACTGCTGTTCTCAGAAAGACCTAGAATAGCCACTTTAACATGCCTCGCATACAGTTACAGCAGCCTACTATAAAAATAGAAAAAGCCAGTAAAATAAACATTTGTCTTGACAGTGCCATAGTATTCTATATCAGATAGTATTCATTATATTGGATATAATATATTGACGCCCTAACAATGACATTTGTTGTCCAGAGCAGAACGGCCTTACCACTAGATTTCATGAGCACAAAGTCAACCTCCCGCCTTTAACTCTCTTTGGATTGGTGGGTAAATGTTGGTATGTGAATACTTTTTGGAATATTAAATGAGGGTTGTTGAAGTCTACCACTTGCATCCAATTGAGCGGTATAAGCTATGCTAGCCTTGAGGACATGCATAGATCTCAAATTTTACCTTTTTATTGGTAAAAATGGAGATCTATGCCTTTGTATTCCAATACAAATGTTTTTATTCTAAAATTTGCTGTCCCATTTATATTAGGCCACTTAAACAACTTAAGTGTAACACAACTACCATCAATTCAAATAAGGAGGGAGTCACACATCTCATTATGGCTCGTCTCTGGTTTAAATTAATACTGCTCTATTTGCATTGGTGTGACAGAAACTCCATACCCCAGTTAATACAAATAGCCAACCAATCCAAAAGTCACCAGCTGGTGCTTTGGACCCATCTACCAATGCTGAAACGTTAGATAAGTGTAGAAAAAAAACGTCAACATAAACAGCAGTTGAGAGAACAACCAGAGGCTGTGGGGAGAACAACCAGAGGCTGTGGGGAGAACAACCAGAGGCTGTGAGGAGAACAACCAGAGGCTGTGAGGAGAACAACCAGAGGCTGTGGGGAGAACAACCAGTGGTTGTGGGGAGAACAACCAAAGGCTGTGGGGAGAACAACCAG
>JACXGI010003903.1:5877-58457 GCA_016801175.1 Esox masquinongy
TAATGAAAATCCCAAATTCAGTATCTCCGAAAATTAGAATATTACTTAAGACCAATACAAAAAAAGGATTTTTAGAAATGTTGGCCAACTGAAAAGTATGAACATGAAAAGTATGAGCATGTACAGCACTCAATACTTAGTTGGGGCTCCTTTTGCCTGAATTACTGCAGCAATGCGGCGTGGCATGGAGTCGATCAGTATGTGGCACTGCTCAGGTGTTATGAGAGCCCAGGTTGCTCTGATATTGGCCTTCAGCTCTTCTGCATTGTTGGTTCTGGCGTATCGCATCTTCCTCTTCACAATACCCCATAGATTTTCTATAGGGTTAAGGTCAGGTGAGTTTGCTGGCCAATTAAGAACAGGGATACCATGGTCCTTAAACCAGGTACTGGTAGCTTTGGCACTGTGTGCAGGTGCCAAGTCCTGTTGGAAAATGGTTTGGCACCCCAAACCATCACTGACTGTGGAACCTCTCCTCTCTTCCTCCAGACTCTGGGACCTTGATTTCCAAAGGAAATGCAAAATTTACTTTCATCAGAGAACATAACTTTTTTGTCTTTAGCCCAGACGAGACGCTTCTGACGCTGTGTCTTGTTCAAGAGTGGCTTGACACAAGGAATGCGACAGCTGAAACCCATGTCTTGCATACGTCTGTGCATGGTGGTTCTTGAAGCACTGACTCCAGCTGCACTCCACTCTTTGTGAATCTCCCCCACATTTTTGAATGGGTTTTGTTTCACAATCCTCTACAGGGTGCGGTTATCCCTATTGCTTGTACATTTTTTCTACCACATCTTTTCCTTCCCTTCGCCTCTCTATTAATGTGCTTGGACACAGAGCTCTTGGACAGCCAGCCTCTTTAGCAATGACCTTTTGTGTCTTGCCCTCCTTGTGCAAGGTGTCAATGGTCGTCTTTTGGACAGCTGTCAAGTCAGCAATCTTCCCCATGATTGTGTAGCCTACAGAACTAGACTGAGAGACCATTTAAAGGCCTTTGCAGGTGTTTTGCGTTAATTAGCTGATTAGAGTGTGGCACCAGGTGTCTTCAATATTGAACCTTTTCACAATATTCTAATTTTCTGAGATACAGAATTTCGGGTTTTCATTAGTTGTCAGTTATAATCATCAAAATTAAAAGGAATAAACACTTGAAATATATCAGTCTGTGTGAAATGAATGAATACATTATACAAGTTTCCCTTTTTGAATGGAATTACTGAAATAAATCAACTTTTTGATGATATTCTAATTTTATGACCAGCACCTGTAGTCTGTGAAAAAGAACAGACAAGAACAACATTGGAACGGACATTAAACATACAATGTACAGACTAGATTAACAATATTGCCTTATATATTTCAATGATGGCTTTTATTTTGACAAAGAAAATCTGAGTTAGCGCTGCTAGCATAATATTGCGCTGCTAGAAGAACGGTAATGAAGCCTCGAATTGCCATCACTACCCATCATATGCCAACATTTTATATGAATCTCTTGACATTTAACTGTATGCGGATATTACCGCTAAATAGTTATACACACGATACATAGCATCTCAAATTTGAGTTTGTAAGAAAGAGATTGACCCCTCCCCTTCAGATTCTCATCATATTCAGGCAGTCCTTACCAAAACAAGTTAAATGAAATAGTTAGGTGTTGCTCTCTGTTTCCTCTGACTCTCTGATTTGTCTGACTGTTCCCTATGACTCTAGCTTTCTCTTGAAATTCAAACTGCTTCATTGGCAGTAAAAAAAAAACATTGCATAAATATTGCTAAAGCATCAATGTATGCAGTATATATTGTAATAAAATAAAGCAATACATATGAGATAAGGTAATAATATAAATAATTAAAATAAAAAAGATCATAGTAGAGATAAGAACAATAGAATGATAGCTGTGAATACTAATGAAAATCATATTTCTGACTGTTTCTTCTGACTCTGTTTCCACCACCTGTTTCCTCTGATGCTGCCTGTCTCCGCTGACTTCGTTTGTAGTTTCTGACTCTCTGTTTATTCTGACTCTTTCTGTTTCCTCAGAGTTTCTCTATTTCCTCTGACTTTGTTCCCTCTAACGGTCTGTGTCCTCTGACTCTGAGGTGCTCCGTAAGGGCACTCTGTTTAACTTTTCAGACCAGTAGATGGCACCAGTACGCCAAGATTAGTTGTTTCTGTAGTGACCTCAAAATTGTATCAATATATTAGTGCCTTTTCTTGTCCTGTTTTCTCCGTTCTGTAAAATTTAATTTCTGAACTGACCCTGAACTAGACTGGTCAATAAGATGCAGTACGTGTATTGCAAACCCTTTGACCAAGATAACTGCGAACATAAGCTTCTTGTACCCATCAATGGGATTGCTGCACATTTCTAGAGGCAAATTGCTTTTTTCTGCAGGGAAGCCCACTGATTTTTGAAGTGAGCCCTCCACCAACTGCTGTTTTCAGTTCTCACCAAAGATGTATAGATGTGAATCAGATCTGAATGCTTCGCTCACCATTCTAGAGCAGCACAGCACCTCTTAAACATTCCTGGGTGCGTTTTGATGTTTGGAGTTCTGCTGGAAGAACGACCACCTTCACTGGACACCTGTGAATATGCTGATGACATGATGCCTCGCACACATTTCAGGCTACCAGTATCAGAGCAAGCAGGTCAACTCCACAGCATCCTTTATCAATATTTGCCTTTGTCAGCTTATCTTATTGCCAATTGTCTCCAGTATGTTGGTTTGTATAGGTGGGTTTCGGAGAAGTTAGGGTTAACCGCATCAGTAGTTCGAAGAAAAGAACACCCAATAAACAATGGGAAAGGTACGTCAATGCTGTGGGGTAGATTTACTGCTCTTGGTACCAGAGACCTTGAATGTGGTCAAGACATATTGGGTGATGGTGTACCATATTCAACCCAGTGCTGTGTTTCAGAGAAACAACACTGAATACAAATAAAAAACAGGTTTGAATCAAATTCAGTATCTCTGGTGAGAACTGACACCACTGTTGGTGGAGGGCACCCCATCAAACACTGAATCATTAGAAAATGTTGCTCATGAAAGGTGGGCCAGGATGCCAGTAAAAAGATTGACATCAATGTCAGACAGTTGCAAACAGGATTTGAAAAGGGTACCCCTATCAGAAATGTGGCCCATTTAACAGTAATTTATGATTTATTCACTTAGTAAAGTCTTCCTGCTTAGCCAAGTACTAATAGGTGTGAAATGCATGTGATGGGATGGTAATCTGTTAGCATGTTAATAATGCAGAAACCCCTTTTTAAAACTAAGCTTAGTCATGGGTGGTAGAAGTATTGCTCTATGTAAGGAAAGAGGGTCTTATTTGCTTCTCGTTTGACAACCTTTTTGAGGTCAAAGTATAGGTGTTAATACTATACATATGGTGAGCTTTGTAGTAATATACAACAAACACATCCTATTAAATTTCTATTTCTAAAGAGAAAGACTGGAACATGTCTTGTAAGTTGCCCGACCACTTTTGTGATTAGAGTGCTACACACTTGCACACTCACACACACACAGATGCTCTGCCAAAATACAAGCAGCCGTTGTGCCCCAGTTAATGATTTGTCATTTAGTGTGCTGTCAATCGAGGCCCATTCTGTCAGAAAAGGAATCCATTTCCTACAGCAGCTGTGAATTACAATGGAAAAGCTGACTGACTGTGCTTGGAAAATAGATTTGCAAATAGAGTGGTTATTGTGCCCAGAAAATAAATGTAGGCTACTTACAATATAGGCGATACATTTGAGCTTCAATTATCTTTTTTCCCTTAGAGTATGACATGAAATATGGGTGTTTTTCTTATAACTAGCTTGAGGTGGTTGTCATAACAACAGGGCTTTTTGAAGATGAATTTACTTGTTCTTTTTATTGGTAAAAACCGATGCCCATCACCCCCAGAAACACATACAGAAATATATACATATATACAAAGATTACTTTTTTTGCCGTAGGCTAATCCTGCGCTTTGTATGTGTATATACAGTACTAGTCAAAAGTTTGAACACACTTACCCATACACACTTACAAACATACATATATGCACTCACATATACAGTGAGTATAGAAAGTCACCATCCCCTTTCAAATCGTTCACTTTTGTTGCCTTGCAGCCTGAAATGAAAACACAAAATAAGTAACATTAAAATATGTATGTATGTATATATGTATTTATGTATCTATATATATATATACATATATATATATATATATATATATACATATTAAATACACATTTGTGAAAATACCTTCCTTTGTGAGTATATGAAAGAGCCCAGTCCTTTTCAACCAAGTCTCATGACAGACAACCTACTGCTTCAACCATGCAATTGTGCACATCAGACTCTTTATCAGTCATGAGCATCAACAGTGCATATGCAAATTGTTTTGCAGCCACTAAGACCAATTTTTTTTCTCATACATTTCTGCATTCTCTTGTTTTCACAGAATGAGCATACAAATAAACAAGGTCAGGGTTAAAAAAAACATTCCTACTGCATAATATCATATTTGGCTACTGACCCTAGTTGGAATGGTTATGATGTATGGTGAGAGTTATTTGTGAATATTTGACCTAATGCTTATTAAGCTTTGTCCTAAAAATATGCCCCAGGGTCATTGATTTCAGAAGGTACAGACGTCCCTCTGTTTTGTATTTCCAGGTGAACTTTGAAGATGCGACGGATGGGATCAGCATAAACAGTGCACGCTTCAAAGGCTGTTACTGTGGCAACCAGGTAAATTGGGATGTAATTGGGGGTGCAGCCAGGTTGTGATCTCGATATGCCTTTGCCAAAATATGACAGAGTGGGAACATGATGGCTCCTAATGAAAGCACTCAAGATAATAACTGTGCGCAAGATGGAATTGCTTCTTTCATGCAGGCTAAGTCATGTTTTTGATTGAACTACAATCCAGTAGACTAAAATCAGACTGCACTTTAGAATTGTAGCCTTAAAGAAAACTGTTAAAATTAAAATAGATATTTTGTTATTCACATATGTACTACTTTGGTTTGAAGTTGAATAAAATCCAAACCAAACTGAATACTAAATCTTATATAATTCAACAAATATCCTAAATGAGTTGCAGATGCCTGTTTGAATGGAGAAAATAACTCATTCACCTTTTTTGTGTCACTATGTACCAGAATAGGCCTGGAGAAAAAGATCGAAAAACATAATTATCTGAGGAGAGACAAGATTGTAGCCAAGCATGGACAATCTCAAGGCTACAAGTCCACCTCCAGACACTTGGAATTTCCTGTATTTCCACTGTATGTAATGTTATCAAGTTTAAGGCTAATGGCACTGTAGCCAACCTCCCTCAGGTTGTAGCCAACCTCCCTCAGGCTGTAGCCAACCTCCCTCAGGCTGTAGCCAACCTCACTCAAGTTGTAGTCAATCTCCCTCCATGGCTGCAAGAGAAAACTTGATGGAAGATCACAGCGAAACATTTATTCAAATGTCAGAGAAGGCACAACCACACAAATTCAAGAGGACCTTCAGACACAAGGTACAACAGTTATAACTCACATAATACTGTTGCCAAAGTCGATGAAAAGGTAGGAGACCCAGGAGGACCCCACTGCTTTTGTGATTTGTCCAAATGCACCTTCCATGCCAACATCCTTCTGGGGCAATCTCTTGTAGACAGATTAGTCCAAATTAGAGCATTTTGGTAAAGAATACCATCTCTATGCTTACGGAAAACAAAACCAAACACTTTGTGGGTGAAGTGGTTTCAGTGATGTTTTGGGGTCGGTTTGCTGGCTCTGGTACTGGTTACCTCGACTGTGTGTGCCTGGCATCATGAACTCAGGAAAATACTTGGGCTTTTTGGAGCGGAAGTGTCAGAAAGCTAGGTCTCCATCAAAGGTCAGTAGTTTTCCAGCAGAACAATGACCCCGAAAAAAAATCCAAAAAAAATCAAAAAGCACCCAGGAATGTGTCAAGACAAAATGCTGGTTGGTAAGCAATGACTCCAGATCACAATGCTATTGAAAACCTGAGAAGAGATCTGAAAACAGCAGGGAGGACTGGAGCAGGTTGCACCATAAGACTGGGCCAGACTGTTAGAAGTGCAGCGGGCTGGTCCTTGGCTATGGGAAGTGCTTGACTGCAGTAATTTTGGTCAAAGCTTGTGCTACCACGTAATAGGGTGTATGTTAGGGTGTCAATACATTTGTCAATATCATTCCTGTTTAGTTTTTACTTAAAATTATATACTTGCATCTATATCAAAAACAAACGTTCTGTAATATTAACAGTGAATAATTGTGTAAACCAGTAAGGATCGGGTGCTATACTCAGTTGAGACATACTTAATAGACATGGTTGGCCACACACACCAGTTAGCGCTTAAAAGAAGGACATATTCAGAAATAGAAACTCATAGCTACAGTTTTGGTTTTCCTCACGGAGGTCAGTGGTCTTATGAATTCCAGGAAGTACCAGGATATTCTATTCGGTAACTTGGTTGCCTCTGTCAGGAGGTTGGAATGTGCGTCAGGAGGTTGGAAATTGAGCTCAAATGTATTGACTGTAAGAAAAGAAAAACATAAATGAAATATTTCATAGTATGAAAAAACTAAATTTCCATCGTATGAAAAAAATAGATTCAAGCGTGGAAAAAGTGTATGCTAAAATCATTAAATGGAATTTCGCGTCCGATCTTAAAATGTCTTCGTTTAACTCCTCGCAGGCGATGCATAGTACGCATTATGAATTATTCCGTATAGACGAAAACTTTCCTGGCTAAAGCCGTTAGTATCTACATTATGGTAAGCCTGAAATAAAACAGTTGACGGTTATATTGCGACTGTTTCAGGTGGATTTTCGAAGTACGCATCCGTGCATGCGTTTTGGGTCAGGATAGACAAACACATTTGCTGGCTTAACAACGTAATTACGATATCTTAAGCCTTAACTGAAACTGTATACGGTTATATTGCGACTGTTTCTGGCATGGAATAGTTCATCTTCAGTCTTGCTAGCAATTGCTCAATTCTTAAGATCAGAGGCGTCGCTAGGATCACAATACATTCGGAGCTTAGCCCACCCTCTCGCGGGATAGAAAGTACAGGGTTTTGAATGTACATGCGAAAATTTCGATTTTCCGCATGTACACGCTAGCGGTGTACACATCTACATTGTCATAATGCGTGATCGGAATTATAGATGAATAGATCAGGGGCTATTTTTATTAGTTTTCTTCCATTATTATTAGTTTTCTTCCATTTGAGATCCGGGGCTATTCATAAAAGATCCGGGGCTCTAGCCCCGGACCCCAGGGCTAACGACGCCACTGCTTATGATTATTCCTAGGAAGTTAGCAGATACTAGTAAGCCTATTTAACACAATCCTCAATGAAGTCTAGCGACTGCTGTAATGCCGTGGTGTAGTGGTTAACGACAGTGTCTCTCATATAGAAGACCTACGTTCAAATCTATTGAGAGCAACGACATTTATCAATTATTTCTGGTAGGTAGGTCTTTTCACTTGATGAAAAAGTTAGTCATCGTCGCCTTTATTGATAGTTATTGTATAAATGTCATTCACGAATGAAAGAAAAAAGTAAGTTGTTTTGCCATGAAAGAAAAAAATACGTTCTTATGCCATGAAATAAAATAGCTTTGGCAGACACGCTAGCAATTGCTCAATTCTTATGACTATTCCAGTAAGTTAGTAGATACCGGTAAAGCTTACAGTGGTGTGAAATAGTGTTTGCCCCCTACCTGATTTCTCATTTGTTTGCATGTTTGTCACACTTAAATGTTTCAGATCATCAAACAAATTTAAATATTAGTCAAAGACAACACAAGTAAACATAAAATGCAGTTTTGAAATGAAGGTTGTTATTATTAAGGGAAAACAAAATCCAAACCTATATGGCCCTGTGTGAAAAAGTGATTGCCCCCTACAACCTAACTGGTTGGGCCACCCTTAGCAGCAACAACTGCAATCAAGTGTTTGCGATAACTTGCAATGAGTCTTTTACAGCGCTGTGGAGGAATTTTGACCCACTCATCTTTGCAGAATTGTTGTAATTCAGCCACATTGGAGCGTTTTCGAGCATGAACTGTGTTTTGGATTATTGTCCTGCTGCAGAACCCAAGTTCGCTTCAGCTTGAGGTCACGAACAGATGGCTGGACATTCTCCTTCAGGATTTTTTGGTAGACAGCAGAATTCATGGTTCCATTTATCACAGCAAGTCTTCCAGGTCCTGAAGCAGCTAAACAGGCCCAGACCATCACACTACCACCACCATATTTTACTGTTGGTATGATGTTCTTTTTCTGAAATGCGGTGTTACTTTTACGCCAGATGTAATGGGACACACACCTTCCAAAAAGTTCAACTTTTGTCTCGTCAGTCCACAGAGTATTTTCCCAAAGGTTTTGGGGATCATCAAGATGTTTTCTGGCAAAAATAAGATGAGCCTTAATGTTCTTTTTGCTCAGCAGTGGTTTTCGTCTTGGAACTTTGCCATGCAGGCCATTTTTGCCCAGTCTCTTTCTTATGGTGGAGTCATGAACACTGACCTTAACTGAGGTAAGTGAGGCCTGCAGCTCTTTGGATGTTGTTGTGGGGTCTTTTGTGACCTCTTGGATGAGTTGTCGCTGCACTCTTGGGGTAATCTTCCACTCCTGGGAAGGTTCACCACTGTTCCATGTTTTCGCCATTTGTGGATAATGGCTCTCACTGTGGTTCGCTGGAGTCCCAAAGCTTTAGAAATGGCTTCATAACCTTTTCCAGACTGATGGATCTCGGCATGATGCCTAGCTTTTGAGGATCTTTTGGTCTACTTCACTTTGGTGTGATAAATCACAGTTGAGTTGTGTTTTAACAGGAGGGGCAAACACTTTTTCACACAGGGCCATGTGGGTTTGGGTTTTGTTTTCCCTTAATAATAACAACCTTCATTTCAAAACTGCATTTTGTGTTTACTTGTGTTATCTTTGACTAATATTTAAATTTGTTTGATGATCTGAAATATTTAAGTGTGACAAACATGCAAACAAATGAGAAATCAGGAAGGGGGCAAACACCTTTTCACACCACTGTAGTACTGGCTAATACGCTGTTAAAACGGCCAGTGGCAAACGCAATACATAGCCGCTATTTGTGGTGGAGGTAAACTTAGTAAGAAACTTTAGTCAGTTTAACTGTATCAATTTCATTCACAAATGGCCAATTAACTATTAAAACGGCCAGTGGCAAAAGAGGATTTGTTCAGAATGGAGACAAGAGGCTATACAGACACCCGGCAAAAGTACAGTTTCTTGTTTCAAAATCAAGTTTTGAGCCTCTATTGGCGTGGAGGCGGGGCTTTATCTGGGCATTGAATCACACCAGCCATGAATCACACCATTATAAGGTGAAAATCATAACCTTGCCATGCACTGCTTTCCCAATGCATTCTGTGGAGAGAACTTTAAGAATTGTATAAGCTAGGCTAAATATGTACATTTAAACAGAATAATAAACTGTTATTCACAGGTTGCATCGACTCACTGTTGCCATGGTCACAGACACAGATATTGATGAAAGTTTAACGTGTTCTGGAGGTACTATGTACCCCAACATAATCTCTCCCCAGATTAAGGGTGACCAGGGTGACAGGAGCCTATAAAACACGGCAAACTCATGGCTCGTCAGGCCTATCAGTGCACAGTCTAATGTGTGTGCTATGGTTTATTTAACTAATTAATAACTATCGATGTTCATTTAATATAGGCTACAGTTGTTCTTAATGTAAAAAATGGGCCGTTTTTTGGGTGGCAAAAAAACTAAATTAAAATGCGGTAAAAGTTTATACTTAACTTATTAGCAGGATTTTTTTTGCTGTAATGTTTCCAAACCATTAGGCTTAGAACAAATGGTAATTAGCCCGTGTCTAACTTCAGTCACTTGAACACGTCAAACTTTCATCAATATTAATATATATATATATACATGTGTGTGTGTGTGTGTGTGTTTTTTTTTTTGTGTGTGTGTGTGTGTGTGTGTGTGTGTGTGTGTGTGTGTGTGTGACCATGGCAACAGTCACGTCGATGCAACCTAGAAATAACAGTTTATTATTCTGTTTAAATGATTTTAGCATACACTTTTTCCACTGTTGAATCTATTTTTTTTATACGATTGACTTTATTCATTAATTATTTCAGTTACGTTTTTCTTTTCTTACAGTCAATACATTTGAGCTCAATTTGGCTCCGTGCGTCATCATAGTTTCAGGGTGTGATTCATATTTTAGCTCTATTCACTGGAAATGGAATCCAGATTATGGATTGACCTTTGGTGTAGGAAAAGTTTTCTTGAAAATAGGAACCTAATGACCAACAATCTACAAGTCTCGCTAACCCATGCAACTGCGATCTCAGACGCCGCTGGCACAAAATTGGGTGAATGAGTCTTGTCAGAAAAATCTGGCATTTAATAAATCAAATTGATTGGTCCAAGGGGCATCATTTGGCATCATCTGTGAGGGACGACATGGCCATGGAGGTGACAGTTTATACAGTGCCCTCAGCAAGTATTGAGAAAGTGAAGGATTTTTTAATTTTTTGTCTCAATATTCAATGCCTTTGATTTTCAAAATCAAAGAAATACTATGAGGTTAAAGTATGGATCCTCAGCTTTCATGTGATAATATTTGTGTATATATCGGTTTCACCGTTTACAAATGATAACACTTAATATTTATTATTAAATATTAAGTGTTAACAAGTGTGCTTGTTAGTGTTAACATTACATATTGGAATCTCATAGTTAGTTTATCAAATCCAATTTTTTTGGAATATATAGCGAGAGGAAAAAATAATTTACTGTCCCAATAGTTACAGAGAGTAATTTATTTAAAGTGTATGTCTGTGTATATAATTGTAAGTGTTCTTATGTCTGCATGAAGGTACATTTTACACTTTTCATAATTCCCTCTTTTGAATTCTTGGTGGCAGTGGCATGCTTGGCTTGTTTGCTTGTTGTTCTCTTGTCTGGTTGCTTCAAATGTGCAGTGTTATTGTACAACCCCCTCTCTGTTAGTGTTTGTGTGTCTTTGTGTGAGTGTTTATGTGTTAGGGTCCTATACTCAGCTTTTATTTTTAGGGAGACTTGTCGTTGGTCAAGCAGGGTGCCAAAGGACTTCCAGGGGAAGGACATTGCTCAAACTCCAAGTATGTTTCCAGAGCACATCCATCACTGTCCAGCTGACAGCTGTCTCACATACACACACACACACACACACACACACACACACACACACAGTACTAGATAGAGCTCACACAACCATGTGCCTGTGGCAGCATGCTCTCAAAGTCACCCCCAGGCATCCGCTTTTGAATGCAGCCCAACAATTTTAATGAGGGTGGGGGTGGAGGAGCGATAGGTCCACGAGGCAGAGAAGTGCTTATAGGTAGTCAGGATTTAAAGTCTTGGGTTGATACAGTGTGGTCAACACCCCTGCCCCCACCCATCCCAGCACATACTGTATCTTCAGAAAGTGACAGTTACTGGTTGGGGTTAATTATAGAAGTTAACATTGACAGACAATGAACTGATAGCTTTGCTTGTGACAGCGTACGAAACGGCTGCAAATCCGACTTCTCCTGACAGCAGCTAAAGGTTCCCAAGCTTCTGCGCATGTGCACGTCCTTCAACCCCACTCTGCTCATTTGGCTGCATAGAGAACGGGCTACTCTGGTAAATAGCGCTTGTCTAAAGTTAGAGCAAAACTTAATCAGTGTTTGCTACACAAAGACCACACAAATGATAGAATATTAAATAAAAAATACAGAACTGAAAATACTAGTGTAGCATAGCGTTACTGTGTGAGTCATGGGGGTCCAGCTGCAGTCCTCAAATCTGAAACCTAACCTCTCTGGTACCTCTTCACTGCCCCCAACTGGGACCTCATCTCTGGTACCTCTTCACTGCCCCCCACTGGGACCTCAATTCTAGTGCCTCTTCACTGCCCCCCACTGGGACCTCATTTCTGGTACCTCTTCAATGCCCACACTGGGACCTCATCTCTCTAATCTGTCAGGCCCATAAAGATCCTATTAAATAACTATGTTTCCTTGTAGTATTTCAGCTAAGCCTACGTGTATGCCAAACCCTTTTCCTTATCTCCTAACCTACAGCGTTAGTTCTCCTAACCTACAATGTTAGTTTTCCTAACCTACAACGTTAATTCTCCTAACCTACAACGTTAGTTCTCCTATCCTACAACATTAGTTCTCCTATCCTACAACGTTAGTTCTCCTATCCTACAACGTTAGTTCTCCTATCCTTGTGTTAGTTCTCGCAACCTACAACGTTAGTTTTCCTAACCTGCCATGTTAACTCTAGTAACCTGTCAAGTAAAGTCTTCTAACTTTCCACATTCATTCATTCATTCATTCATTTAACCTAATACTAACCTGTCATATCTTAATCTGCCTAACCAGTGTAATGCAAATCTTCTAAGACATTCAATGTCGGCAAAATATCAATAACTTTTACATCCAAACTTTCTTAAAGTATGTTTTTTCTTATTTTTGTCTTCTTTTTTTTTTTACAAATATATTGTTTGTTCCTCAGTCCTCAGTTTTATGTAAAATGGAATTACCACCCAGAAAATCGTTCTAGATGTAAATTCTCACGCTCTACTGGCAAGAGACAATGATTCGTACACAAGTTTGAACCAGTAATAAAGCACATGATAGACTGAATACAGAAGTTCCAATATGGATGGACGGAAGCATACATATAACAGATCACCGTATTATAACACCGGCTTAAAAGTGAGTTGCACAACTTAATTTCTATGCTGAGATGATAGATGTGATTTCTTTCCATAAAAGAAATCAATTATAATAGATAACTACTTTACTAGTGCTGAAATGTGTTATTTTATTGGCAGCTTTTTGTCTAACCAGATTCCAAAATATTTGTAGAAAGGAATATGTTCTGTAACAGAAAACCAAAACTAGATTTTTGGATGTAGAGAATAGTTGTATGTGCATTTAGCACCAACCTAAGATCCACAAGTGAATGTAGTAGGAATTGGAAATGTCACTGTTATTGTGCAAATGCTTGTGCATCTTAGGTTTGTATGGGTCTAGGTTACTACAATTGATGATAATTGTCTAGGTCACTAGTATCTCCTCTCTTGTGTAGTGGCAGCACATGGACAGTTTTTCAAACTTTAGTAATGACCCAAGAAATGGCTGTAAGGTTGAACATTTGTGTTAGAGATTTAAACATAAAAGGAGCAGCACTAGCCAGTAATTATCTGTCCCTTTGGATTTCATACAGTTGATACCTAAAAAAGCATCTTAAAATGATTTTTCTGTGAACAGGCCTAGTGAAAAATTTTGGCTAATAACAAAACATTTATTCCTCTTTTAATTTGGGCACATTGCAACAAAGTGGTGATTGAAGGGATCAACAACACTATGTTGACAAGTAATAAGTTCAGAATCTTTTTCATTAGATATGTTTATCTCTAAAAGGCACTGTTTATCAGGGGTGTTACAGTTTTTCATGGATCTTCCAGTTTTCCAGAATTTTGCTGGATTCCCATTAAACACAGATGGTTTATTTACATAAGGCAGATTTTGTCTTTTTGACAAGTTTCTTCACTTAAATGTCTGCTAGTCTAAATTATGTGCTGTTTTTCTGGCATTGGCCCATGCCAAATTTCTCACATGAATAGTATCAGATATGTCAGACGTGAGCCAGGGATGCGATCTGTTTTTTATTCTAAATCTCTTATATAGTGCATGCCTGTCAACAATTTATGTGAAAACACTAGTTAAATACACTAGGGCTAGTTTGGCTTTTGGGATAGCAGATAAAAACTTAGGTAAAGTTCTTGTAAGAAGGCTTGTTCATGAAAATGTTTGAATATTATTTTGTGATAGGGAATGATTTGGCTCTGAGTTCTCATTTCTCTGTTGCATACAGTAGGGCACTGATCACTTATATCTACGGTAATGGAAATACACCATTTATCATATATTTGTGTGGTACACCTGTCAATATGAAATCAATATTTGTAGATTTAAAAGGCTCCTTTACATTTGGCTGTGTTGACTTCGTAATTAGCTGGGTTGGGTTGAACTCAACACAAAACCCCTTCATATTTTCTGAATCTTTCCTTTCCCATTATTTCAGGTTAAAATAACCTAGGATCATTACTTCAGATGATATAAATGAAGCTAGTAGGGTGGTTAGCTGATTTGGCATACCTTTCTTAGTGGAAATTAGCTGCATGGTGATACAACGGCTGTGTAAATATCTTTGGCTGCCCAGTGGGAATGTCATTATGAATCCTAGAGTGTAACGTTAACCAAATGCCGGGTCACTATTAAAAAGGTTGTGTTAACCTCAATGTGTAAGCAGTGTATACTTTGGAAAAGTTACCATTTAACTGGCTCCCATAGTCACCATTTGACTAGCCTTATGGTGTAGCCAGCAAGACAGCATAACTTACTAAAGTAGTGAGCTATTTAGCTTAACTAAACTAAAGTCTGAATTCATAGTAAGAGTATGATGTCACTTTATGAGCTGTACCCCAGCTAGCCATGAACATATCTAGTGAAGAGCTTTAGGTTTTGGATCTCCGCCCAAGCAAGGCCTTAGATTTGATGGTGCCAGATTGGTAAGTTTCCAGAACAACTGGACTACTTTTAATGATTGTGTGGGCAAAAATGGGCTAGGGTGGGTTGATACAATTTAATAGAATAAATAGCGTTTGTGTGGGTTTTTTGTGGAGTCAGCGGGATTTTGGCTGTGATTGGATAGTATACAGTCAATCAAATCTGGCAACCCTGATTAGATTGGGTTGACATGTTTGAAGGTTTTACTGATTTACAGTCATGTTACACCTCTTTTAAATAATTTATGTTTGCCAAGCCTAGTGTTTGCCAAGCCTAGGCATGGCCTGATATAAGACTTTGTGCAAAAAGATTGCATCAATGCATTGCCATATAGTCAATTTTACATACACATCGTATACCCATCACATTTCATGTGCCGTTTCACAGCAGAACAAATCACACAGCATGGCGAGTTAAATTCATATATGATGAGACATAAGTTCAGATGTACATTGTGATCCTTAAGCCAGACATCCTGCATGGAAATGGGTTGCAGCGAAAGTAGGCAGAACTGCAAAAATGCCTCTTTCAAATATTGAATATTTCTTTTCATAACTGGCCAGATATTCATTATTAATTAAATTGGCAATTAACTTAGATTTTCTGTCAAAGTGTGCTTGTTGCTATCCCATAAACACAAATCTGAAAACTACACAACAGTATCTTCTTCAGTGACATACTTCAGTTTATGATAACACGGTGCGAGCCTAGTGTCTGAGGTGGTTGCTGTGGAGGAGGTGAAAGGGGTTGAGTGTAAATGGTGTGAAATGGCTAGCTATTTAGCCGTGCCTGCTAGTAGCATTTAAATCATTTAAGTCACATGCTTTGCACCATCAGCGTGTCAGATTAAAAGAGAAAAATCTGGATGGAACTATTACCCTTCTCCCCGAAAAACACGTGTGGGCCCTCCTCAGGCATTTCTTTGTGCCTCCTACATTTGGTTTCTCGCTCTGCACCCAAAAAGTAGTTATTTTCATTGGTCCTTGGCATTACTGAGATGCTCATCTTCGGACACAACAATTCACATATGTAGTTACCAATACACATTGTTTGGGACAATATGAAGAATGGAAGCATTGCTGTTTCAAAAATTAGTGGTATCCAACCGACACCTCAGTGCCATTCCATGTATTTGATCTATTCCAGAGCTAGCACACCTGATTAGACTTGTCAGCTAAACACCAAACCCTTGATTAGTGAAGCAGGTGTGGCTTTTTTGGGCTAAAACAAATTGTAAAATGTCACAGGTGTGGGGTGCGAAAGCGGCGAGTGCCTAATGGAGAGGCAAAATGTAAAGTAACAAAACAACACAAACACGAGGAATCAGGTTTCTTGTCTTTATCAAAAACGGCACCCCACGGTCTCAACAGTGACACAATAACCCGTGAGGTGCTGGTGAAAATGAGGAATCTAAATAGACATCATAATGATTAACTCAAAACAGGTGTGAGGGTGTGTTGGTTACGCTGCTGCCATCAGCTCCAGCCAGCGGTTAGTACACCGGCGAGGTGGAGCGCCAGAGAGGGAGTGAGCACGCAGCGCCACGCGGAGCAGACGTCACAACAGGTTCCCTGTGGAGAAGGTTGGAGACCGTCCTACGACACAAATCCAAATTGTACGTGGGAGTTGCTTGACTTAAAGAGAAAAAAATTTGAACTTAAAAAAATGATTAGCAAAAGAATGATTGATTTCCTTATTTGAAACCTTATTAGCGTTTTGTAATAGGAACATGGACCCAAATACATAAATACACAGTAAATAAATAAGAATCTATAACCCTGCTTCCAAAAAAATTGGGACACTGCGTAAAATGCGAAACAAAAACAGAATGCAATGATGTGCAAATCTTTTATCCCTATATTTAATTGAAATAAGTACATATCAAATGTTGAAACTGAGAAATGTTATTGTTTTTGTTAAAATACATGCCCATGTTGAATGTGATGCCAGCAACATGATTCAAAAAAGTTGATGGGGCATGTTTACCACTGTGTTGCATCACCTCTTCTTTTAGCAATACTCTGTAAGCGTTTGGGAACTGAGGAGTCCAATTGCTGTAGTTTTGAAAATGAAATGCATTCCCATTCTTGCTTGATATAGAATTTAAGCTGCTCAATAGTTCGGAGTCTTCTTTGTCATATTTTTCGTTTCATAATGCGCCAAATGTTTTTAATGGGTGACAGGTCTGGACTGCAGGCAGGCCAGTTTAGCACCCCGAATCTTTTACAACTGTGCCATGCTATTGTAATACGTGCAGAATGTGGCTTGGCATTGTCTTTCTGAAATAAGCAAGGCCTTCCCTGAAAAAGATGGCGTCTGGATGGCAGTATATGTTTCTCCAAAACCTATATATATTGTTGCCCATGCCATGTGCACTAATGCATCCCCATACCATCACGGATGCTGGCTTTTGACCAGTGCTCTGGTAACAAGCCAGACGGTCCCTCTCCTCTTTAGTTCGGAGGACGCGGCATACATGACTCCCAAGAATAATTTCAAATTTTGATTCATCATGCCACAGGACAGTTTTCCACTTTGCCTAAGTCCATCTTAAATGAGCTTGGGCCCAGAAAAGGCAATGGCAGTTCTGGATCTTGTTTAAATATGGTTTCTTCTTTGCATGGTAGAGTTTGTACTTGCATTTGTGGATGCAGCGATGTACTGTGCTCACAGACAATGATTTTCAGAATTGTTCCTGAGCCCATGCGATGATTTCCACTACAGAACCGTGTCTGTTTTTAATGCAGTGCCGCCTGAGGGCGTGAAGATCATGGCCATCCAATACCACTCCCCATCCCCACTTCTGATAGACCCATCCACTCTGGAATAATCTTTTAATACCCAATCACGTTACTGACCTGTTGCCAAATAACCTAATTAGTTGTGCGATATTCCACCATGTTTAGGTTTTGCCGGACCGCGTAAGCGTAGCCGGCCAAGAAGAGCGAATGTCTCTTATTGAGTGACTGACTGACTGACTACCCCTTGTTAAATAGCGTAGTGGTTAGAGAAGCAGCCCTGCAAACTTTAGCTCCCGCGTTCGAATCTCCTCACAGTCAAAACAAATTATGCATTGGGATTTATTCCCGGATAGACAAAAACTTTGCTGGCTATAACCTTCAGTATCTATGTTATAGTAAGTCTAAAATTACATTGTTTACGGTTATATTGCGGCTATTTCTGGTGGATTGTCGAATTAGGCATCCGTGCAAGGTTTTTGGGTCAAGATAGACAAAAACTTATTTGGCTACAATATTCAGTAGCTACGTTAAAGTAAGCCTTCAAATTCAAAGTGGGCATATATATTTTCAAGAAACAATAACATTTCTCAGCTTCAACATTTAATATGTAGTCTTCGTAAGTTCTCTATTGAATGTAGTGTTTAAATCAGGGATGGGCTACTTGGATGGCGGTGGGGGCCACAGAATTTATGTACTGGTCATCAGGGGGCTGCAGATTAATTTGGAACACACACACACGTCCATGTATTTTATGTAATTATTAACAAATGTATTAAAAGTACACTAGGTCTGATGCTAGTTAACGTATATCTGGGCAATTTTTAAATATTGATCAACTTGCCATTTTCCCACTCTGCTCATCTCTCCCGGGATTCAGCGCTTTCACTGCCGTGTTGTTAAATGCGTGAACCCTTTGAATGCTATAGGTTTTTTGGCAGTTTTCACTACTTTGATATTTTGGCTTGCACAGAGACTTCTGTAATAGGTATCATCAAGAGTTTTGTGGCTCAAACATCTGCACACTCTCAGCTACACATAGAAAGACATTACAACAGCTTTCTGAGACCCTAAAATTACTGTTACATGTAAACATGCAAAAAATGATTTCAAGTCTATTTCATGTTTTGTTTCCAGCATAGATTTTGGTTCCAATACTAACTTTACAACAAATTTAAGGTCAAACATGATCTATATATATTTTTAATAATTTTTTGTGTATATATCCTTTACTTTTTTCTAAATTCATCTGAGGGCCACAAAAAAAAGGTGGTGGGGGCCGCATGCGGCCCACGGGCCACCAGTTGCCCATGCCTGGTTTAAATGATATGCACATCTTTGTATTTTGTTTTTATTTACATTTTACAAAGCGTCTCAATTTTTCTGGAAACGGGTTGTACAATAGATTAGATTTTTCCTAAATGCAATGCAAACACAAACCATTTAGGCTTAGCCATGTATACAAAACATGAATGTTACAATTTTGAAAAGTAAGAGAGTTGCATTCGAAATATAATAGCGACACAGAAACACAAACAACACGATGTGTTACCTAAATGAGCACTGAGGAAAAGTTCTCTCTTATTTTGTGTGAATCGATGACATGCTATCGTGCGTGTACACGTCGTGTAGCGCGCGCACATACAGCATGTCCATGTTGGCGCGCTCATGAGACACAGCGACGTACTACAACCCGCAACCGGCTGTAAAATGTTCGGTATACACGAACGCGGAGACATTGTGAAACAGTCCAAAGCAGGTAGGAACATCTATTTGTTTCGTACTAAGAAATTAAAGACTTATGGTGGGCTTACTTTATCTTGGAAGATTAATCACGTCTGTTGGTATATCGACGAGTAGACTAGGCTTTACCTGTGGAAGATAATATTAATGTAAATCGACTTTTACAGGATGGCCGGGTTTATGATATTGCAGACTAGTTTGCCTTTCTTTTTTAAAAAAGTTTGCCAAACTGTACAAAAACGTAGGCTGGAGAAATTGTGATTCGGTTGGTGCATTATTTTTCCGGACAATTTAAAGTAAGGTAAAGCTGGAAATGTTAATTTGGTATGCAAGGGTATGATTTATTATTTTTTGATTATTGTGGAAATGGGACAATTTGCAAAATGGAATATTTAAGCCTTTCAATGGAAATATTTGCATTTGTCCCATTTACACCCTTTACCATACGTGTCTATAATGCCTGTATATGTACTTGCTAATTTCCCAGCCAAGTTGAAGATTTATTATACAGCAAGGCTGCAGTTTTATAAACTTACAGCAATAATACCTGGCTGGGACCCTGCAGCATTAGGATTTGCTAATAAATCCTAATGAGGTGCCACCAGACCACCTGACACCTTTGAAGCTCATTTCACAGAGGCTGCTACTAGAGAAGGCACACATAACATACTATAAAAATGCTGCTATTATTTCATTTGGATTACATTTGTCCCTTCCTCTTACTTTCCCTTTACAGAGACAAGTTGAGCTATGGACATTCCAAACTCCTCCTCAGACACCCACTATTTGTGATACCTCTGATAATGGGGAGCATACAACATGTTAGAAAAAAGTTAAGACTACGTTGAAAGAGGTTTAGGGCAACTCAACAAGATCTACTAACGATAACAAGGTGGCAAAGTTTAGTGTTTTAACTTTTTAGTTAACATGTTTTACAGGTGTATGACAGTTGTATGATTGTGTCTATGATACACATACAAAACAAAAGTGACGGATGTAATGGGCTAAGCACATGCTCTTCGTTGTTTTATAGAAATTCCAGACCATTAGCTCTTTCCTCATCTGTGGAAACAGCAGGCTAGTCACAAATTGGCAAGCGTCTGTACCAGCTTATAGATGCTCACACATAGGCAGAATATTCTTCCTGTTCCCTCAATTCCATGCCTTGCTGTGCTTGGTAGTTGGTTCTATGGAAGTGTAGTCCGCCTGTTACTTTAGACATTATAGCCTTTTCTCTGTTTACAAACATTGCTTCAAGAGGGTGATGAGTGCATCATTGTTGCAGAAATGCCACCAAGCTAACAATGTAACCGATAGTTACTGATATAACTAGTAACTTAATTATCACTTAATTATTAAACATACACCTTCTTTTTAGTTGTGGTTACACTATTACTTTTAATGGATATGTCATCGTGATTCAGCGTATACTATGCAGCAGCATACTATCTCAAGCACTGAAGCACTGGGACAATTCATCAGACAAAAGCAAATGATTACATTAGATTAGATTCAACTTTATTGTCATTGATCAGTACAAGTACAGTACAGCGAAATGCAGCTTACATCTAACCAGAAGTGCAAATAGAAGAGGGCAGAAATTTTACAAGTATTTACAAGTATTTAGTGTAATGTATGTTACAATTGGGATGTATAGATGTGCAATGAGGACAAATGCAAGTACAAATGCAAGTACAAATGTCAATTCTAAATGTGCAATGGAGGCAAATGAAGGTGCATGTGCAACTGAAATGCAGGGATAGCAGCAGTGAGGTTCCCAAGATGGATGTGTACACGTAGCAATTGAAAAACATCTTTATCAGACTTTGTAAAGCAGTAGTACAAGGAGAGTAGCGCAACAAGGTCCCTGAGAGGCAGTAGTAAGCGGTGGGCAAGTGGGTGTGGTTAGTGTTGGGTACAGAGTTCAGCAGGGTTACAATAGATGGAAAGAAACTGTTCCTGAGCCTGCTGGTGCGGGAATGAAGAGACCTGTACCGCCTGCCTGATGGTAGGAGGCCAAACAGTTTGTGGCATGGATGTGAAGGGTCCCAGATGATGCCGCTTGCGCTGGAGGTCCATGATGGTGAGGAGCTGGGCACCAGTGATGTGCTGGGCAGTTTTCACCACCTGTTGGAGGGCCTTCCGGTCGGCTACAGAGCATCCGCCAAACCACTCTGTCATGCAGTTAGTCAGAATGATCTTGATTGTGCAGCGGTAGAAGTTCGCAAGGATCTTGGTGGACAGACGGGCTTTCTTCAACCTCCTCAAAAAGTACAGGCACTACTGTGCCTTTTTGACCATGGTTGAGGTTCCAGGAGAGGTCCTCGGAGATGTGGACAACCAGGAATTTGAAGCTGGACACACGCTCCACCTCAGTGCCATCGATGAGAACTGGAGTGTGACTGCAGCCTTTAGACTTCCTAATCCACAATGAGCTCCTTGGTTTTCTTTGCATTGAGGGCCAGATTGCTGTCAGCGCACCATGCTGCCAGGCACTTGACCTCCTCCCCGTAGGCTGACTCGTCATTTTCACTGATCAGGCCTACCACCGTGGTGTCGTCTGTGAACTTGATCCCTAGGTTTTGGAGTTTGCTAACCAGCCTAGAGGGGATGATTTTGTTGAATGCTTAGCTGAAGTCTATGAACAGCATTCTCACATAGGTGTTGGTTTTGTCCAGGTGGGTCAGGGCAGTGGACAAAAATGATCTGATTAATTCAAACTAGCAAGGTGTCAAGTCAATACCCCTAAGGCTGTTTTTGTTGATGATGATGGTTATATTTGGATGCAGACGGTTCAAGGTTAGCTGCATGTTATGTTTCACTTTGAGGCAACGAAGCTCAGTATAGTTGGCTAGCTCTATTTCAATGGAATGACAATGAGACATTGACTGGAACACCGTCTGTGTAGGCTAACGGAGGAATGATTAGAAAGATACAATCACTGGCGTAGATGTTCATTTTAAAATTGAGAAGGAAACAACGACTACCTGGTTTCTTCTATTTATCTATGTATTATTATAATTTTTTATCCTTTTAAGAACCAAGAAAGTATGAGCATGGCCATCATTTTATTCACCCTTTTCTCATTGCAGATATTATCCCTTTAGGGTTGTAGAATGGGCGCCTTAGGAGAGGCAAATCATTGTTCTATGCTTTTCTCAAACCACTCTTGCAATGACACACAAAACTGCCACTTAAATCAAGTGGGTCCTCTCCACTTATCTACCCGTTGAAAACAATGTCATCATGATCCTTTTCATCTTCCCTGTCCCCTAAAAATGCCCTTTGTCTGAAAACACCCTCCGATAACCCAGCTGGGCTTCCAAATCGAAATCAGATCAAACCATTCCAGCAGCGTCGTGCGTCCTTCTTTGCTATTTGTGGAAGAGTTTTTCAGCAGCAGCCCGAGCAGCCACATCTCTCATCAAGTCCTTCCTCTGCCAACACCGCCCCCCCCACCAGCCACTCCCTCGGGGAACGCCATTATTTTAACCCACCATTTGATTGCCAGATTGAAAGTGGTTTTCACACTGCTGTTACCCCAGCATACTACGCGTGTCTCTCTGTGGGGCTTTAGGTGTGAAGTCAACTGGGTCAGCACTCCGCTGTATCATTCTATGCCAGATTGGAGAGGGCGGGCCCGGCGTTTGCTCTGTTTTCCTCCATGACGCTGCCTTCATTCCACAGCATGGCTTCTCCTGCTGTCTCTGATAGGGCTGCGGGGCTGCAGATGCCTGTAAGTGCCAAGGTCCTGAGTGAATGATCACCTACCACCCCCCATTACTCTCTCTCACACACACACACACACACACACACACACACACACACACACACACACACACACACACACACACACACAGACACACATGCAATATTTTTATCGCTCTTTCACACTCTCTCACTGCCTGTCTCTGTGGTACCTCAAACTAAGCGTGTTCTCTCAGGCTGGACTGAGCTCAATGCCTTGGCATTTCATTGCTGTCGTCCATCTCAGTGGAAACCGCCAGCTGTGAAATTGAGAATAATCATGTGGAACGGAGCTGATGTGGAGCTGCTGGAGCTGGAGTCTTCACTATGATTTTACTCATGGCATCACTGACGATGGACTCAGTTCAGGAACAAGCTCAACAATCCAAACAAATACTTCCTTTGAATGTCTATTAGGCATTCCCCGTGTTTCTGTCATTTTTTTCATGAGTAGATATAGCTTATTTTGTATCAAAACTGACCATCTAAACTACCATGGCAGTGTCAAGTAGCTCAAACTATTAATGCATTTATGTGATTTTTCTCATCCTAAAATGCCCATTTGTTTGACTTGTAATACTTCTGGTCATTGAATCACTGAGTTGACGAAATGCATGGGTTCACACAGCTCCCTGGTGATGTTGGCTTAGAGGTGGCCTGCTCTTCATATGCTCTAATTAGCCTATGACACTCTGTTCCCCAGTTAAAGCTCTGGGCGCATGGTGTCGCTGTGGAATGTTGTGGTAGGCCTGAGGTGGGAGGTGTTAGTGGAGGGGGGACGGGGTTGCCTTGGGCACAGATTGGAGCACCACCTGTCCTGTAGGACTTGGGGACCCTGAAAAAGCCAAGGCTACGTACTGGCCATGACCACTACCCCAAGTTTAGTGCCCATTATTATCTTTTATCAGACAGTGTATACTGCCCACCTTCAAGTGAGAAATATTAGTCCAGCAAAATGGACTGAATCAAGCATTTTCAGAAGAAAGCATGAAAATTGGTACATTCATACAAAATATCATGTAATGTCAATTTCAGTATAAATAAATTGACATTACTTTGTCCTCCAAAGTACATTTTGCACACTACTTGCCTAACCAGGAAGTACTCGCAATCATCTATGCGCCTATAGAACATATTTTCCAGACAACAACATTGATGGAGCTTAAAGGTGCCCAAACTACCACAAGGCATTGCTAGAGTGCATTAAGGCAAGTCAACACTTATCTGATACCAAACACACCAACTGAGATGGTACTGTTCATATTTGCACTGCTATATGTGAGACCCCTGGTTAACCAGAGTTTTGCAGCTCACTTTTACTGCTAGCCTAATATAGAAAGGTGTTGTGGTCATTCTGGCCATTTCAATTGGACATCTTTCATTACTCTGACTCTTGCTCTGGCCAACATGCTTTGAATGGCTTTCAAATAGATTGCTTTTTCTACAACTGTCCCTCATATCCAGTCTCTCCTTTTTCTCCGGCACTTTCTGATTTTGAATTAAGTTGCCCATTAGAGAGAAATAGGGGTCAGGGGAAATAGTGTTTTTGGCGGTGATTAAAAGCCTGAAGACAGCCAATCTTTCCAGTAATCTTCCCTTTAAAGTGGTAACTATGACCTCTGCATGACTGCTCTGGAGAGCAAAGAGGGGGAGAAGCCATCCCCCACCCCTCAGCGCTATGTAAATGTCAAACCAACCACATTACCTCAAGCTTAACAAAGACAAATGAGCATTTAAGCCACAGTAGAAATGTGTAAATTGTCTTGTAAAGATCAATCGACAGGTGTAATGACAAAACGAGTCATGAGATGCTGGACTGTGATGTATCTAATGATAAACTATGGTTTATTGATCATAGAAAGGTTGTCTACACGTAAGCTGATTAGAAAGGGGCAGATTATAAAGGGTTCCTTTATCTCTCTTTTTCACCTCTGATACCGAAGGTTTACTTTAAAGGTCCAGTCTAGTCAACATTAAAAAAAAAATCTCAACTCAATGTTGAAATAACACTGAAATTGTGACTATTATGATAATGCCTTTTTTCTTTAGGAAACAGAATTTCTGTTTCTGTCTGTTTTTGTGGAATTATACTTTTGGCCAACTACGGGATGTCACAAGGCAGATTTGACCAAACTCAGGGCTCTCCAATAGTATTTATTTACAAAACTGAAAAAATGTCTGTTTTTGTGCTTGTAGTGGTTTTTATTTTTCTAAACAATAACCATGCACAAATTCTGTCAGAATCAAATGCAGAATTTCAAATGCAGAATTCCCACTGAGAGTTCCAGACTCTGACTGGTCTTAGTTAAGATTGTCTTGTTGAGTTGCACAGAGCATTATGGGAGTAGTGGTTATTTGTTTGATTACTACCCATGAAACAAAAGAATGAAATTAATACCACCACAGAAGCGTTAGTACAACTACAGGAGCGGTTACAAATCGGTACTCATGCATGTGTTAGTAAGTTATTTTATAAGTTTGAGCACATGCATTTTTAGTTGCATATGCAAATTAAATTATTGCACTGTAGAGCCCTGAAAGTAAACCAGTGACTCATGATTGTAGGTAATGCAGTGACAGTTATAATTGACAAGCAAAATGTGCAACACTCCCTCACCTTTCAAAACTTATTTTATTTAAGCAGCTTGACATTTCAGCCATTAGCAATTGCCTTCATTAGAAGTGTTTTAATAGTTGTTTGAATAACACAATACATATTTAATGGTGAGTGAGCAGTTCTGTTTTTTCCTTTTTAATAATGATTCACTTTCTTCATTTGCACCTTGACTCACGTTATTTGAGCAATCTCAACTTTTCAGTAGAAGATATTACTAAGTGTTATTTCACACATTTAACAAAGGTCAGAGAGACCATTATTGACACATTGTATAGTGCAATGATTGATATTGTCCCTTTTAACATGACATTTACAACAACATTAACAGTCACTCTCTTGACCAGCACTTTGACAAATTGTTGCTCATCAGACACAAAGAGAGAAGACTTGGGTGGAAATGAAAAGTCTAAAGAAACATTGAAAGACACACATTTCACTGTTTTTAAAGTAAATAGTTAATAATAATATCTCTGATTTCTTAAGTGAACATACTCAAATCAAAGTCTTACGGAATGCAAATCTTGGCTGTCCTTTTTATTTTTTCCATATGGACATTGGTTTATTAGTGTAGGGGTATGCAGAATAGCTTTTGACAAGTTATTGAATGTGACTGATTCCTGTATCAGTGTCACGGTTGTGGAGGCAGGACACAGGCACAGAGTGGTGGTTGAACTGAATTCTTTTAATTCCGCTCAAAAGAAACAAAAATCAGCAACAGCAACCAAATTACACTGAGCATAAACAATAATCCACAACAGGTGTGGTAAAAGGCTAAACTTAAATAGGATTCCCAACTGGAGGCAATGATGTATAGCTGCCTCCAATTGGGGAGAACAAAAAAACAACTGTGTACAGATGCCTAGAGGCATCTATCTCTGCCAGGTCCTGACTATGGCCCCCCGGCCCAGGGCAAAGATGGCTAGGTGCCTAGCCAGGACCTGACAATCAGGTTAATCTCTGTTAACTAATTACCTTTAATGAGCAAGCGGAGTGGAAAACATGATTTTCCTATAATTAAACATGTCCACACAATATTTTCACACAGTTAGATTAGAAAAAGCACTAAAATGAAATAATATGAAAAACAGCAAAAGCGTACAAATTGCACTCATGTTGGGGGTTAGGGCAGGAGAGGCACATAGAGATTTTTAAACATAAATTATTAGATGATTATTACACATTCTACAAAAAAGATGTATTCAGGCAAATGATTGGTTACATTTGATTATAGAGTAGGTTAAAATCATAACATTTTCCACCTCAATTGGTGCTCTCTCGACATCGTAACTGTAGACGTGCACAATGCAAACTCACATTTAACATAGTCAATTCATAAAAAAAAATGTATTCTTCACATAAAAAGGCCCTATAATTTTTTGTCAATTTTAAGAAAACCATGGTGAAATTAGTAAGCAAGCCAGTATGCTCTTTCTTCAGTCTAATGCATCGCTGCCTGTTTTCACAAGATTTAAGGTCTGAATAGCAAAGGTTTTCCAACTACAGTGGAATGCTACAGGTTCACCGTTTAGTTTTATGCCTAAACTTGGCTCCAGGATAAAAACTCAGTTGAGATTCATGTTATGTCAATCAGCAGTAGCCTACATAGCGTCTTAGCCATGTAGTTCTCTACAAAGAACGCAGAGTTCTATTTGTTTCATACAGTTATGCTCAAACGTTTGCATACCCTTGGAGAATTGGTAATATAGGTACCATTTGTAAAGAAAACACGAGTGAGCAGGCAAAACACAGGTCTTTTATTTCTTATGGGATTCACATTCAACTGTAGGTCATAACAGAATGGCACAATCATAAAACAAAACATGGCAACAATGAAAAAAATGAACTGACCCCTGTTCAAAAGTCTGCATACCCTTAGTTCTTAATACTGTGATTTGCCCCCTTTAGCATCAATGACAGCTTGCAGTCTTTTGTAATAGTTGTCTATGAGGCCCCCGAATTCTTGCAGGGGGTATAGCTGCCCATTCGTCTTGACAAAATGCCTCCAGGTCATGCAAAGTCTTTGGTCGTCTTGCATGAACCGCACGTTTGAGATCTTCCCAGAGTGGCTCGATGATATTAAGGTCAGGAGACGGTGATGGCCACTCCAGAGCCTTCACCTTTTTCTGCTGTAACCACTGGAGGGTCCACTTGTGCTTGACCCTCCAGTGGTTGTGGCCTTGTGCTTAGGGTCATTGTCATTCTGGAAAGTCCAAAAGCGTCCCATGCACAGCTTTCGTGCAGAAGAATGCAAATTGTCTGCCAGTATTTTCTGATAATATGCTGCATTCATCTTGTCATCAAGATTCCCTGTGCCTTTAGAGCTCACACACCCCCAAAACATCAGTGAGCCACCACCATGCTTCACAGTGGGGATGGTATTCTGTTCACTATAAGCCTTGTTGACCCCTCTCCAAACATAGCGCTTATAGTTGTGATCATAAAGCTCTATTTTGGTCTCGTCACTCTAAATGACAGTGTGCCAGAAGCTGTGAGGCGTGTCAAGGTGTTGTCGGGAACATTGTAACCAGGCTTTTTCGTGGCATTGGCGCAGTAAAGGCTTCTTTCTGGCAACTCGACCATGCAGCTCATTTTTGTTCAAGTATTGTCATATTGTGCTCCTTGAAACAACCACACTGTCTTTTTCCAGAGCAGCCTGTATTTCTCCTGAGGTAACCTGTGGGTTTTTCTTTGTATCCCAAACAATTCTTCTGGCAGTTTTGACTGAAATCTTTCTTGGTCTACCTGTCCTTGATTTGGTATCAAGAGATCCCCGAATTTTCCACTTCTTAATAAATGATTCAACAGTACTGACTGGCATTTGCAAGGCTTTGGATATCTTTTTATATCCTTTTCCATCTTTATAAAGTTCCATTACCTTGTTACGCAGGTCTTTTGACAGTTCTTATCTGCTCCCCATGGCTCAGTATCTAGCCTGCTCAGTGCATCCACGTGAGAGCTAACAAACTCATTGATTATTTATACACAGACACTAATTGCAGTTTATAAAGCCACAGGTATGGGAAATTCAACTTTAATTGCCATTTTCACCTGTGTGTGTCAGCTTTTGTGTCTGTAACAAGGCCAAACATTCAAGGGTATGTAAACTTTTGATCAGGGCCATTTGGGTGATTTCTGTTATCATTATGATTTAAAAAGAGCCAAACAACTATGTGATAATAAATGGCTTCATATGATCACTATCCTTAAATAAAAGACAGTTATTTTTCATGATCAGTCATATTTTCAAAATCAATGCCAAAATTTCACAATTTCTGCCAGGGTATGCAAACTTATGAGCACAACTGTATTGTATTGTATTTTTGTAGTTTTTCTTTTAAGTTTGATCAGTATTGTAACAAACAAAATGCCACTGCAAGCCCAATTATATTGAACATGATTGAGGCATGTACAGTTATAAGCGTGGCATGCTACAGTATTTCACCGCACTGATTTTCTACAAGTCCGCAAATAATGATGTTGCGGAGTAACTATACATTCTGTACATTTTGTCTTGGGCCACTCAGGGAACTCTGATGTTTCATTAAAGGACAGACATGCTATCTGCATGTGTCTTAGAGCAAGAAATTGTGTGTTCTCATTTATTTTTTTACGCTTCAGTCCAAACCTTCACACTGTAAATGATGTTACCTTGTCCCCTGAGAATTCTGGAGCTATATTTGAAAAACCATTTACCCTGGTAATTTCTCTGTCTGATCCAGTAGGGCACAGTGCATAGGAGGTAAAATAAAAATCCTCCCTGTACAGACCTACACTTTGATTACTATCACCCAGTTACACAAGGTCAATCACTGTACGATAAGCTGTAAAGGAAGGATTGTCTCACTTTTGTCGGAAGTTACCATGGGTGTCAAATCAATTCAGTAAGCAAAAAATAAAATGTATTAAAACTAAAACATCCCATTTTGCATACTGAAAAACACCTTCAGGTAGGAGAATGCCTCAGTTCGGCCTCTAAAACTGCTTGATAATACAGCCAGTTACGGTGCTCCTTCATGGAAATTGCATTTGATTAAAATATAATTCAATTTGTGGAATCAGGTTTACGTATGAGTCATTGCAGATAGCAGTGAGTGATTGGGTGAGCAGGGCCATGACACTTTCCTTATTAAGTTAGATGGCGGTTATAAAAAGCAGCTTGGTGGTTATAAAAACGCTTTCCTGGTCAGTGGTCTGGCCAAAGTGCCTCTGGGGCATGTGTTTGGCCTTACTCCACAGCAAGAGTAATTCATTGCTAGAGTTAATAGAAGATTTTATTTACATTCCATGCAAATGTTACTTAAATTAAATTGTGTTCTGTAAAACCCGTATTGTATACCCCTCCATATTAATCAGCAAGGTTTAGATCTGACACTGTATAAATGGGGAGGAAAACAACCCAAATTGGGGTTGTGTGGTAGGAGCATTGAAGGATGAGACATAGATTGAGATGTCATCAGTGCATTTGTCCTCTGATGCTATCTGTGTCTTTAGACCACTTACTAAGTGGTCTAGTCATCAAGGGCAATTGCTGTCTGTGCTCTTTGGCAGAAGCACAATGTACAATGGCCTCTTTTAATCCTGTCTCTGAAGCTAGATATGGGTCACTGTAAAATGCTTTGTTGTTTCACCAGCTTTTGCGTTTTTGTGCTGGCTGCTGTCTCCCATCCTACCAGTCACACAGAGATGTCTCTACCGGAGATAACTGACCTTGTGGGTGTTTGTTCTAAACATGTCGACGGTTAAATCACTAAATGTCTTCTCACATATTGTCCTTTTACAATTGAAACCAATTTGCAGTCGTTTGGTAGCTCGATGTTATGAGCAATGTGAATCTATCTCAAATTGTCAGAAGTCCATTTCAAATACTGCTGCCATGTATTAGCCTGAACTTTTTCTGGAGGATGATGAATGATTTCATTTTTTAAAATTACAAACTAAAATATCTTATGTACATAAATATTCATTTATTTATTATTATTATTTATTAGTGGGAGCTTCCTTTGATTTTCTGGCATGGTTTTTGCCATAAGATACACTGTGAATTGTGGGAATTTTTTTAAACATCTGTGTAATGTCCTGTGCCAGCTCACACCCTCAAACACACCACCAATCTGGCAAATGCAACTCACTCCCTCAAAAACGCCACCAATCCCTTGAACACAACTCACCCCTCAGATCACAATCACTGGAATTCTAGTCACCTGTTCACTCACCTGTTTTTCATCAGCCCGACTATTTAACCACAAAACAATAACACATTTCCTTTGTGGTGTATTGTTTTGTTGTCGAGCTGCATTCTAGTCCTTGAGCTAATTATCATATCGTTGTGTCTACCGTATCGTTTTGTCCTCCCTCACCACGTTTAGCCTATTCCCCTTGTACCTTTGCTTCTGATATTGTGCCATCGACCTAGAGCCTGTTCTCATTAACTACGACTACTGTCTCACTCCTCTTGTACCTTAGCCTGCTCTCATTGGATTACACCGGTTTTGACTCCTGCCTGGTTTCATTCCTGACTATTCTCCTGGATTGACATTCTGTACCATTGCCTTCATTAAATATAGCACTCTGTGCTTGAATCTTTACCTGCCTCCTTGGATTCATTACAATCTGTGCCTTTTGAATTTGCCACAGATGGACTCCCATCAATACATTTTAGAGATGATCAGAGGACAGGATGCTCCTAAGCTGAATTTAGAGTGTCATGGCACAGGATATGAATATTTATGTATGTGAGAGTAATTGGCAGATTTTTCACTGTGTCATTATGGGGTATTGATGTCAAAATATATAAACAGTATCAGTCAAAAGTTTTAGAACACCTTTATTTTTCCAGTTTTTATTGAAATTTAAGCAGTTCAAGTCCAGTGCCTAATCTGAAATGGTACAAAGGTAAGAGGTAAACTGCCAGAGATAAAAAAAACAAGTTCAGGTTACCAAAAACTGAAAAATATTGTAGATTTTATTATAAAAATGGCCTTGCAGCTGTTCTGCAGCAATATATGTAAGTTAACCCTTACAAGTGTAGGCCTTTCCTTTAGAGAATTTGCTAAGATAGCCAAGGTGTCAGTGAGTACAGTTTCCTACACCATCAAAAGGCACCTGGAAACTGGAGGAAACTCGAACTGGAAGAGGTCTGGCAGACCCAAAGCCGCAACAGAAACTGAAGACACGTCAACAGTTTGCAGGTTTGGCAGCTTGCAGGACAACAGCTTCAAGCCCAGCTTAACACTGGTTGTAGTAAGCAAGTCTCAGTTTCAACTGTAAAGAGAAGACGTTAAGCTAACCCTAACCATAAGATGGCAAAATAAGATAGGCTTGCCTGGCCCATTAAAACCTGGCAGTGAACTACTGGAGACTGGAAGGTCTTATCACGTAGGGTTTTTCAGTATATGTCGTCAAGTAAATGAATGGATAGTTCTTCTGTGTGTGACACCACCTATCAAACATGGAAGAGGAAGCGTGATGATCTGGGGGTCTTTTGCTGAATCCAGAGTCGGTGACTTGCAAAGTGAGTGACATCCTGAACCAAAAACATCTACCACAGCATTTTGCAGCACCATGCAATGCCGTCTGGTGTGCAACTAGTTGGTCAGGTGTTCATCCTACAACAAGAAAATGACCCAAAACATCCATACTCCAGGCTGAGTCAGACCTACCTTAGAACAAAAGAACAAAACAGTAGGCTTCAAATCATGGAATGGCCAACACAGTCCCCAGACTTAAAAGACTGAAAACCCATCGAGCAGGTTTGGGATGAGCTTGGCAGAAGGGTGAAAGCACAGCAACCAAAAAGTGCAACAAACTTGTGGGAACTTCTGCAACAGTTTTGGGAAGAACTTTCAGAACAATATTTGATTTCCATTGTAGAAAGAATGCCACATCTGTGTTCGGCGGTTATGTCTGCAAAAGATCGAGGAGCACTTCAACAACAACTCTGATCCTCGACGCATGTGGCAGGGTATCCAAGCCATCACAGACTCCCGGCCAAATAACCCCACCCCCACAGCTAGCGACATCTCCATCGCCGACGAGTTACACAGGTTCTACGCTCGCTTTGACAGGGACAACATAGCTGAACTCCCCCCGGACGACCCCCCCCCCAGTCTATCCACCGCAGAGGTGTTGTCTGGGGTGAATGTACACAAGGCCGCTGGTCCTGATGGCGTCCCCGGGCGTGTGCTCAGAACATGTGCTGGTCAGCTGGCCGAGGTCTTTATTGACATTTTCAACCTGTCACTGGCCCAGGCGGTGGTCTCCACGTGCTTCAGGACTACAACCATTGTGGCAGTGCCGAAGCAGTCTTCTGCATCTAGCCTGAATGACTTTCGACCTGTCGCACTCACCCCCACCGCCATGAAGTGCTTCGAAAGACTAGTTCTGGCCCACCTTAAGTCCTGCCTCCTCCAAACACTGGATCCCTACCAGTTTGCCTACCGGTCAAACAGACATACAGAGGATGTCATCTACACTATGCCCTGACCCACCTGGACAAAACCAACACCTATTTTAGAATGCTGTTCATAGACTTCAGCTCAGCATTCAACACGGTCATCTCCTCTAGGCTGGTCAACAAACTCTATGACCTAGGGATCAGCCCTTCTCTCTGTAACTGGACTTTGGATTTCCTAACCAACAGACCCCAATCTGTCAGGTTAGACAACTTCACCTCCTCCACCCTGATCCTGAACACTGGTGTTCCACAAGGCTGCGTGCTGAGCCCCCTCCTGTACTCCTTCCTCACCCACGACTGCATTTCTGTACACAGTTCCAACACCATCATCAAGTTTGCATACGACACCACGGTGGTAGGTCTGATCAGTGACAATGAAGAGTCAGCCTACAGGGAGGAGGTCAAGTGCCTGGTGGCATGGTGCGCTGATAACAACCTGGCATTCAATGCAAAGAAAACCAAGGAGCTCATTGTGGATTACAGGAACTCTAAAGGCTGCAGTCACGTTCCAGTTCTCATCAATAGCACTGAGGTGGAGCGTGTGTCCAGCCTCACATTCCTGGGTGTCCACATCTGAGGACCTTTCCTGGTCCCTCAAGAAGAAGGCCCTGGGCTGTCTTTCAAGATCCTTGTAAACTTTTACTTCTGCACAATCGAGAGCATTCTGACCAACTGTGCCACACTGTGGTTTGGTGGTTGTTCCGTAGCCGATCGGAAGTCCCTGCAACGTGTGGTGAAATCCGCCCTGCACATCATGGGTACCCAGCTCTCAGCCTTTGAAGACCTCCAGCGCAAGCGGTGTCTGTGTAGGGCATGCGGCATCACCAGGGATCCTTCACACTCATGCCACAATCTGTTTGCCCTCCTCCCATCAGGCAGGAGGTACAGGTTTCTCCGTTCTTGCACCAGCAGGCTCAGGAACAGTTTTTTTCTGTCTGCTGTAACCCTGCTGAACTCTGTGAGTTCCCATCACTAACTATGCCCACACTCTGCACTACTGGACTAGTCTGATAAGATTTTTCAGTTCACATGTCATTGCTGCTATTCCTGTATTTCATTTGCACATGCCGACTTGCACCTTAAACTTGCACCTTAAACCGGCCCCCACTGCACGTTTAGAACTGCCACTGTACTTGCATTTTCAATTGTTACATACATGTCTACCTCGGGAACCTCATTGATGCTATTGCTGCATTTCAGTTGCACATGCTACCTTACTCCTTAAATTTGCCTTGTTTGCAAATTCAGAATGCCATTGAGAATTGCCACAACTATTTATCACACTTGGACATACATTATACCTGTACATTTTCTGTAAATTTGTGAATTTTCCACTGCACATTTAGAATTGCCATCTGTAATGCATTTGCATTAATTGCACACTTATTCATTCCACTTGTATATACATATTCTTGTACTTATAATTTTTCTGCACTCCTCTGCACTTCTGGTTAGACGCAAACTGCATTTCGTTGTACTGTACTTGTACTGTTCAATGAAAATAAAGTTGAATCTAATCTAATCTAAAAGGTGGGCACTTCGATGAGTCAAAAATGTAGATTATATTTTTTTATACAAAACGATTCCATGATTTCTTTTTTGTCTCCAATTGTTTATTTGTTCTATGCTTTAATTTCATATTACATTGACACATCAAATTGGGTGAATAAAAAGAATTGAATAAAAACTGGAAAAATTAAGGTGTTCTAAAACTTTTGACTGATAGTGTATATATACTTATGAATTAAGTCAATAACAACAAAATGTTTAGAAAATTAAGGTGTCTGAACACTTTCTGACGGCAGTGTATATGGTGGCGCTTGACAAAATCTTTGTTGCGATGGTGATTGGTAAACCATAGGTTATTTATTGGTTCCCTTACACATGGAAAGTGGATATGTATGCATGAATTAGCAAGGCTGAAATGACAGACTTAACACAACCTCGTTATCGTAGGCAGAAAATCAATATAAACTGATTGGTATTTAAACAACTGTAACTAGCTAACCATCGTAGCTAACTGTAGATCAAATAATTACCTTATTTTCAGGTCTCTGTGTCCTGCTCTTTACTTGAAGATAAGGCTGCCTCCAAAACTTACAAGATGTATTCAATATTCTAATCACATATTGGGTTTTGTGAAATCTCTACATTCCCCGCGTATTGTAACGGGTTTTGACAACTGCAAGACTACAGTCGTGCATTTGGAAGGGGATGAAAGGCTCTTGTCTCTCCCCTGTGAAGGAGGAAGAGGAGGATTAAATTGCTGTGACTTTGTCACTGCAGTGAAATGGAATATCATCCACGGCTAGCTCACCTCTTTCTGGCCGCCAAATCCCACATCACATCTCTTCCATTTAAAATGTAGCAATATCTCACTCTCACCTCATTTTTAATTTCCCATACTACCACAAACCGCCTACGTTTATTTGAGTCACCCAATTAGCTTACATCCTTATGAGAGGTACAAGAACCTGTGTGTCTGCATGGCTGTAGGGGCAATTGATATGACAGTGGGATCTGTCTGGTAGAGAAGGTATTTCTTCTTACACCTCAGAATGGTAAACTCCATTGTGCCAAAAACTCACTTAATTTAGGCCTTACACTTACAGTACCAGTCAAAAGACACACTCATTCGAGGGTATTTCTTTAGTTATAATATTTTCTACTCTATGAAATAAGACATGGAATCATGTAGTAACTCAAAAAGTGTTAAATAGCCACTCACCTAGAAGGGATTTTAATTATCAGGTGTGCCTTGTTCAAATTTAATTTGTGGAATTTCTTTCCTTCTTAAGGCTTTGCAGTTTTGTTGTGACAAGGTAGTGTTGCTATAAAAAAGACCATTATTATTTCTTTACTGTAGTAGTCCATTTTATGGCAAGACCAGATCAAATAAGCAAAGAGAAATTACAGTCCATTGTTACTTTTAAGACATGAAGGTCAGGCAATCCAGAAAATTCAAGAACTTTGGAAGTTTCTTCAACGGCAGAGATAAATACTTCACAGAGTTAGGAACAAACACATCTCAACATCAACTGTTCATATGAGACTGCGTGAATCAGGTCGAATTGCTGCAAAGAAAACATACCAATAAGAAGAAGACTATTGCTTGGGCCAAGACACATGAGAAATGGACATTAGACCAGTAGTAATCTGTCCTTTGTTCTAATGACCAGATTTTTGGTTCCAGCAGCAGTGTCTTTGTGAGATGCAAAGTGGGTGAACAGATGATCTCTGCATGCATGGTTCCCACCATGAAGCATGGAGGAGGTGTGGGGGTGCTTTGGTGGTGATACTGTCGTTAATTTATTTAGAATTCAAGGCACACTCAACTAGAATGGCTACCACAGCATTCTGCAGCAATATGCCATCCCATCTGGTTTGCGCTTAGTGGGACTATCATTTGTTTTTCAACAGGATAATGACCCAAACGTCACTTCCATGTTGTGTACGGGCTATTTATCCAAGAAGGAAAATGATGGAGTGCTGCTTCAGATGACCTGACTTCCACATTTACCCAACCTCAGCCCCACTGCGATGGTTTGGGATAAGATGAGTAAGAGGAAAACAGCTAACAGGTCCTTAGCATATGTCGGAACACCTTCCAGACTGTTGGAAAAGCATTCCAGATGACTAGCTCATGATGCTGGTTTAGAGAATGCCAAAAACGAGCAAAGCTGCTGTCATCAAGGCAAAGGTACTTTGAAGAATCTTATAATCAAAAATGTATTTTAATTGGTTTAACACTATTTTGGTTATGACATGATTGTGTTATATCATAGTTTTGATGTCAACACTATTATTCTACAATGTGGAAAACAGTAAAACTGAAGAAATACCCTTGAATGAGTAAATATGTACAAACTAGTGGAGACAGATAGCCCTGTTCACTGGTCAGCCAAGCGAGGGCACCTGCTCTTTTTCAAAGTGACTTTGTTTAGCCTCGAACCCAGACTGGAACGCTGAAGAATGAGGTGGCAGCATGACTGACGGGGGGCTGAAATGTGGAAGACATGGTGTCCGGAAGATCAGCACAGCAACTGCTGCCTGCACTTCATTTATCAACTACAAAGGCCCACAGAGCTGGGGACAGACAGATGAAGAGACATAGAAAGAGAGAGAGAGACTGACTGAGAAACAGGCAAGAGTGATAGACATGCGGGGGCAGGGGGGTTGGCTTGTAGATTTACATTATTATTAAAAATGTATAAAAATATATTGTTTATACATTTGATAATTACTATACATTTGAAAATGACTATTAACAAATTACTTATTGATATTCGCTAATGACAGAACTTTGACCAGGCAATGCTACGTATACTCATATAAATAAACTTATAAATTGTTTATGAAGGGGCCTGCCTCAAATGTTGATCAAACATTTTTTAACCACTGTATGTCCTTAAAATTATATGTGTAATTTGCGACCTGCTAGTGCTTACAAATTTAGGGCATAGCAAAAACAATGTTTACAACTCTAGATAGCCTTACCTGCTATCTTGATAACTGCTACTTAGCTAAATTTTCAACATGTGGTTTGTAATTTCCATTGTTATAGCCAATCCTTCCTATTTACGTTCACTTTACTGAGAGAACAGATGTTTTTGTATATGTTTTACAGGCTTGTGTCACTGGACAGATAGAAAAGCAGCTTACTATAACCTTAGCAGCTAACTACATATCCGCTAGCTACTGTAGGTTAGAAATCTAGCTAACTTTATACCAGAGGTGTATACAGTAACTGTCCATGTACAAATCAACAATGTATTCCTACATAGCTTAAATGCAATGCCTATATTTACTCAAGTTCTCCATAGCTTCATCCTATTTTCTTTGGGACTGGTAATACTTAATTTTCTTTCCTGTAGTATTACTGCAATGCTCAAAAAATGTAAGGGAACACTTAAATCACACATCGAGTCTCGATGAACGAAATATATTAAAGATCAATATCTTTACTCTACATTGTGTAATTCATTGAAAACAAAATGACATTACAACGGTCAACGGTCAACAAAAATCACCAACCGATTGAGGGCTAGATTCAAACTTACATCGAAATCAAAGTAAACAATTGAAATCACAGGCTGTTCCAACTTGCGTGAATTTCATCACGGCAACTCATAATGTGACTCGGTAGTGTGTATGGCCCCCACGTACCTGTATGCACTCCCGACAAAGTCTGGGCATGCTCTTGATGAGACGGCGGATAGTGTCCTGGAGGATTTGCTCCCAGACTTAGATCAGGGCATCAGTGAGCTCCTGGACAGTCTGTGGCGCTACTTGGCGGCCTTGGATGCACTGATACATAATGTCCCAGAGGTTCTCAATTGGATTCAGGGCTGGGGAACGTGAGGGCCAGTCAATGGCATCAATGCCTTCGTCATCCAGGAACTGCCTACACACTCTGTACTGTTGGCTAGCAGGTGGAGGTCTGTGTGACCCTCCAAGGATATGCCTCCCCAGAACATCACTGACCCACTGCCAAACTGGTCATGCTGGATGATGTTGCAGGCTGCATAATGTTCACCGTGACGTCTCCAGACTCTTTCACGTCTGTCACATGTGCTCAGTGTGAACCTGCTCTCATCTGTGAAGAGAATGGGGCGCCAATGGTGGACCTGCCAATTCTGGTGTTTTCTGGCAAATGCCAGTCGAGCTGCATCGTGCGCCCAGCACGTGAGCACAGGTCCCACTAGAGGACATCGGGCCCTCATGCCACCCTCATGGAGTCTGTTTCTGACAGTTTGGTCAAAAACATGCACACCAGTAGCCCGGTGGGGGTTATTTTGTAGGGCTCTGGCAGTGCTCCTCCTGTTCCTCCTCGCACCAAGGAGCAGATACTGCTGGGTTGATACTGCTGCTGGGTTGATGCCCTTCTGCGGCCCTGTCCAACTCTTCTCGTGTAATGGCCCGTATCCTGGGATCTCCTCCATGCTCTTGAGACTGTACTGGGAGACACAGCAAACCTTCTTGCAACGGCATGTATGGATGTGCCATCCTGGAGGAGCTGGACTACCTGTGCAAACTGAATGGGCTGCCGGTACTGCCTCATGCTACCAATAGTGACAAGGACACTAGCAAAATGCAAAACTAGAGAAGAATCAGTTAGGAAGGATAAGTAGAGAGCAATTGTCTGTGGCCACCACCTGCATAACCATTCCCTTTTTGGGGGTTGTCATGCTGTTGCCTCTCTAGTGCAACTGTTGTCACTTTCATTTGCACCAAAACAGGTGACATTGATTCACAATCGCTTATGCTTCCTAACTGGACAGATTGATATCCCTGAAGTTTAATTGACTTGGTGTTATACTGTGATGATTACATGTTCCCTTAATATTTTTGAGCAGTGTATTACTTGGGGCACAGTATAGGTTTTCCTTCTGTCTTGGTTTAGGCCAGAGCAGGAAATGTGGAGTGCAGGTGAAGGAGGGTGGCCAGTGTCAAACAATATGAGACCAGTGATAGAGGGCATTACACCACACCTGGACAAAAATTTACAAGAGAAAATCATCAGAGCGTTACAGAATCTACTGAACGTGAATCTACATGTGACAAAAACTATTTGTTATGTACTCCATTTCACACATCTTTCCCATTATCCTTTTAAATGCTTTTGTATTTTGGAAATCTAACCAATGGCTGTTCTAAAATTCCACCCCTGGCCATCCATTCAGTAGGACAGCTCAAGGGGTCTGCTCTAAGTTTTGTCCAACCTGCAGAGAAGAGATACGGAGCATATTGCCTGCTTATATTGTGGCGGAAACACACCCGCATCACACAAATCAGCATCCCACCAAACCCCTCAACAGAAACAGCTGGTAGCTTCCGGAATGTTCTGGGGGCTTCCAGCTGGGCCAGCCCCATCTCTACACCTGCTTCCTCTTGGGACCTCATCAGGGGAGGTATTTAAGGGCTCCTAGGGAGCAGCCCAGGGCGGAGGCCAAAAGTAGCAGAGCATAGGACCAGAGAAGGCTGGGAGGCGAAAAAGGAAGACGGTCATGAGATAGAGGGTACCGTAGCAGCTGCTACAGCTACGGCCATCAGCACCCATTCCTCCCAAACCCCCACCCGGAGGATGCCATATAGTTGGTGCTGCCTGCCCAGACACATGTTTGTCCTTTAGTTTCCCTTTCACCTTCACCTCTTTCCCTCACCCTTGTGTTGCATTTAATAAAACAGCCTTCCGGGCCCTGATCACACCCTCTGTGTCCTTACCATGTCTCTCCCCATTTTAATATCACATTTGTTTCAGCCAGATTGTCATGTAGACCAATGGAGATTCAAAGCACTGCTTGTGTGTGAAGATAAGAGTATGTCAGTGCATGTGTTATGGTATGTTTGTGTGTGCATTTTTCTGTGGTAGAGTTTGTGCTTATTTTGCAAAGAGCTAAAGTGTGTATGTTTCTCTCATCTTTTGGACTTGGCCCCTCTGCTGTTGTTAAACGCCACTTCATTATCTGTGTGTGTGTTTATCTGGGTCAGCATAATGCATGCCAAACCACTGCAGACATTTGACTTCCACTGCCAAATGTTAAGATTAGCTACGATTAAATTGGACCACTGGGGTGATTAATGTAAACATAATTTCTTACCACACGAAATAATGATGTTTCTTAAAGTGACAGGTTATTCCTACTATGTGGTGCCATTTATGTCCTCACAAAAATATAATTTCCTTACTGTAACATACTGGAAATGTAAATTCCAAAAGTTTTAGAAGTACTTTACCTTAGAACACAAAAATATTGATATTGAAAGGAAATAGTTCTCCTCTAATTGAAAAGCCCCTTTCTTGATCATCATTTTTGGGTTGGAAAACAACTGTTCAAAGTTAAATAAATACTTAATCCTGGTTCCATCTAGTTGTATGTTGTTAGTTTGCATGTCTCACTCATTGATTTGTTTTTTTTTAACAAAATTTCTGAGAAAATTAATTTCATATTCAATTGCTGCTCAACTGTTTATCATTATTGTAACTCAATATCTTTCTCCCTAATAAAGGGATGGTTCACTTGTTGGCTTAAGTAGCTTGAGATTAATTTGTAATTAGCTAATGATGACATTGTGACTTCATCTAACTGCATGAAGGCATAGGTTGGGAATTTGTGAATAGGTTTAGCCTACTTTAAGATTCAGCCCTTACTGATGTGATTAAGAGGCTTCATCAAAGCACTAGATTAAATGTAAAATGATTACTTTTAATCTAGTGCTATTGGTACATATTAAAGAAAGTAAACTGTGTTTCTTATTTTGAATGCAAATGCTAACGTGACAAAACTATCCTAAAGAGAAATGCAGCAAGTAAACCAACTGAACCTACTGAATTTGAATAATTCCTACTTTTCCCCGTGTTAGCTACGGCCCTGGTTACTGGTAACCTCACAAAAGTCTTTACCGTACCTGACACAAAAATCCTATTTCGGTTGAAATTCAATTACACCAAGTGAGACTGGATTTAGATGTTAACAACTTAAGAAAATGTTGTCACAGTTTATAAGGTATGGACATAAGCGCAGGGAGAATGGAGGACATAACAGAACTTTGAATTATAACAAAAGAAACACTACACAACTAGACAGGACTGAACAGAACAACTGAAACAAAAGGCATACGCCAAACAAAGACCAACAAGACACACTGGGAAAGGACAAACTTAAATAGGAACAGTAATTAGGGAAACAGGTGAGGGCGATAAACAGAAAAACAAGTGTCCCTGATCCAAACGAAGGAGAGACGGCATTGGATCTCACTGGCACGGCAAGCCTGCTATGTCAGGACGTGACGCTAGTAAACATCTTGACATAACCAGTGGAAGCACATTTTTACGCCCGATTCCTACATTGCATACACATAGTTGTGTTCACCAATGTTTTATTAGTGCTGTTTTTGTAATTTTAAAGTTTTTACGCAGTCAAGTTAGGTTAAAGCATTTGATACCATAATAAAAAAATATATAGGAGTGTTCCTGGAAATCGAACATGGTACCCAGTCTTCATGAGAGCCATTCTTTTCCAACAGAGTCACAAAAGACCGAGCCACTTCTCACTCTGACAGGCTAACTTTTGACTGTAAGTAAATTCAGTGGATTAGGACTGGTGTGATAATGTATAATGAACCAGAGCGTGCTGTTATTATATACCCTAAGGACTGGATCATTTATTGCTTAAGGATTTATTATTATCAGTTATGTGCTAAGATTTAAGTACTCAAGTTCTCAAAAGACAATTTTGTCCCCTCAAATGCCTAGGTCGCTTATGCCTGAGACACAATTCAAATCCAGGCATTTAGTGACCTCGGTGGATGACCTTTGATATATAACCTTGATCAATAGTAGCCAGTGTTTGTCTGAGTGTCTGTGTCAGGTACTGTATATAGCCTCTCTGTCCTGACTCATCTCTCACTTCGGGACCAGCTCCTCTGTCCCTCTGATCTAGTCTGTCAGCCCGCCTGTCAGTTTGTCTGTCTGAGCTCATTGTCCCCCCTTCATTTACAAAACCCTCCTAAAGCAGAGACCTCAGATTCACAGACATGTTGCAAAGTAACTGGAAGTGTGTGAACTCTCTCACCCTCCACACCAAAGAATGTTTTAATGTTCAAAAACGCTGATTTGTCCCCCTGTGCCGCTGATGTGTCGCAGAACACTGACATTTCAGAAATTTAGTAGACACTCTTATCTAGCATGGCTTAGAGGTGTCATTAGGGTTATATACTTCACTCAAGGGCACATCAAGATAGTTTTCAACTTGTTGGCTCAGGCATCTTTCTGTTGTTATTTCACACAGCAGTGTTTTGGGTACTTGATAGGGAGTTAATTAATCCATACAAGTGGATCATCACGCAGGCGTTATTGAATTTGTAGTGACATTATGTGTTGCCTGATGCCGTTATGTTTGAGCTAGCCGCACCATTTTTCTTTTGCTGTGTTCAGCAGAATCTTACAACCCAGGCTATATAGGCCAATTGGGTAAATGCATTACCAGAATGCATCATTTGCAGTCTATTTGCGGTGGTGGGGGGACTTAACAAGACAGACTTCAATAAGACGTCTGCAAATATCGAAACTGTCACAGTTCCACCTGGAAACCCCGCCCCTAGCAGAGACATCCCAGCTTCGTCTCTCTTCTAGCTGCCATCATCCCGTTTCCCACCTCCACTTGAATGCATACCTGGACTGTCTTATCTTATTGCCCACACCTGTTCCCAGTTCCCTCATTGCCAAACGTATATAGGCCTCCCTATTTCCCTGTGTCTTTGTCCTGTATTGTTTGGTGTTACGTGTGCGCTGTTGAGAAATATAGTTACGTATTTGTCTAAATGGTTTGCCTATTTTGTGCCTGTTCTGCCGTGTTTGTTTATTACCTTCAGTATGCTTTCCAGCACTGTATTGGAAGGACTTTTGGTGTGAATTAAAACATTGTTTTCAACACCACCTCCGCTTCTGGTTTCTGCCTACCCACACTGTGACAGAACCGTTGTGACACCAACGCTTGGTATACAGTTAGGTTTGGAAATAATTGGCCACTGGCAGGTTTTGTTATTTTGTCTGTTTTCAAATATATTCAAGTTACAGTAATGAATATGTGCAGGCCCTCAGCTTTAATATGCGGGTATTCACATTCAAATTGGAGGAAGGTTTTAGGAATTACAGCTCTTTAATATGTAGCCCCCTCTTTTTCAAGGAACCAAAAGTAATGGACAATTGACTCAAAAGCAGTTTCATGGACAGGCGTGGGCTATTCCTTCATTATGTCTTCATAAATTAAGCGGGTAAAAGGTCTGGAGTTGATTCCAGGTGTGGCATTTGCATTTGGAAGCTGTTGCTGTGAAATGACAACATGCAGTCAAAGGAGCATGTGAAACAGGCCAATGCATGTGAAAGCAGGCCATGCTTGTGAAACAGGCCATCCTTAGGCTGCAAAAACAAAATCCATCAGAGAGATAGCAGGAACATTAGGAGTGGCCAAATCAACAGTTTGGTACATTCTGAGAAAAACAGAACACCCTGGTGAGCTCTGCAACACAAAGTCATGGACGTACACGGAAGGCAACAGTGGTGGATTTTCATAGGATCCTTTCCATGGTGAAGAAACATTTCTTCACAACATGCAACCAAGTGAAGAACACTCTCCAGGAAGTAGGCATATCATTATCCAAGTCTACCATGAAGAGAAGACTTTACGAGAGCAAATACAGAGTGATCACCACAAGGTGCAAACCGTTCATAAGCCTCAAGAATAGAAAGGCCAGATTAGACATATGACAAAAAAACATCTAAAAAAGCCAGCCCAGTTCTGGAACAGCATTCTTTAGACAAATTAAACTAAGATCAACCTGTTCCAGAATGGTGGGAAGAAAAAACTATGGAGAAGTCTTGGAATGGCTCATTCGAAAGCATACCACATCATCTGTAAAACACGGTGGAGGCAGTGTGATGGCATGGGCATGCATGGCTTCCAATGGCAATGGGTCACTAGTGTTTATTGATGATGTGACAGAAGACAGAGGCAGCTGGATGAATTCTGAAGTGTATAGAGATTCGGTGAGGAAAAAAATTATTTGATCCCCTGCTGATTTTGTACGTTTGCCCACTGACAAAGAAATGATCAGTCTAAAATTTTAATGGTAGGTTTACTGTATTTGAACAGTGAGAGACAGAATAACAACAAAAAAATCCAGAAAAACGCATGTCAAAAATGTTATAAATTGATATGCATTTTAATGAGTGAAATAAGTATTCGACCCCTCTGCAAAACATGACTTAGTACTTGGTGGCAAAACCCTTGTTGGCAATCACAGAGGTCAGACATTTCTTGACATTTCAGACATTTCAATCACAGAGGTCAGACAACTGGAACCTTCAGCTCCCTCCACATATTTTCTATGGGATTAAGGTCTGGAGATTGGCTAGGCCACTCCAGGACCTTAATGTGCTTCTTCTTGAGCCACTCCTTTGTTGCCTTGGCCATGTGTTTTGGGTCATTGTCATGCTGGAATACCCATCCACGATCCATTTTCAATGCCCTGGCTGAGGGAAGGAGGTTCTCACCCAGGATTTGACGGTACATGGCCCCGTCCATCGTCCCTTTGATGCGGTGAAGTTGTCCTGTCCCCTTAGCAGAAAAAGACCCCCAAAGCATAATGTTTCCACCTCCATGTTTGATGGTGGGGATGGTGTTCTTGGGGTCATAGGCAGCATTCCTCCTCCTCCAAACACGGCGAGTTGAGTTGATGCCAAAGAGCTCGATTTTGGTCTCATCTGACCACAACACTTTCACCCAGTTCTCCTCTGAATCATTCAGATGTTGACAAATGATGTTGATCATTTGTCAGTGGGCAAACGTACAAAATCAGCAGGGGATCAAATACTTTTTTCCCTCACTGTATATTGTCTGCTCAGATTCAGCCAAATCAGTGAAGTTGATGGACAATGACCCGCTTTACAGATGGACAATGACCCAAAACATACTGCGAAAGCAACCCAGGAGTTTTTTAAAGCAAAGAAGTGGAATATTCTGCAATGGCCGAGTCAATCACCTGATCTCAACCCGATCAAGCATGCATTTTACTTGCTGAAGACAACACTTAAGGAAGAAAGACCCAGGAACAAACAACAACTGAAGACCGCTGCAGTAAAAGCCTGACAAAGCATCACAAAGGAGGAAACACAGCGTTTGGTGATGTTTATGCGTTCCAGACGTTAAGCAGACATTGCCTGCATCCCATACCAGCTCGATGGTGTTTAAGTCTATGCTGGCCTTTCCATGATTTGAAGCCTACTGTCTTGGTCTTTTCTTCTAAGATTGTTCTGACATAGCATGGAGTTATGTTTTGGGTCATTACCTTGCTGTAGGTTGAACCCTTGACCAACTGAGTGTACACCAAAGGGTGTATGCTTTGGTAACCTAAACTACATGGGGTTGCAAAATGCTGTGGTAGCTGTTTTGGTTCAGGGTACCACTCACACTGTGCAAGTCGCCAACTCTGCAACCATCATGCTTCCTCCTTCCTCTTTGACAGTTGGTGTCAAACACTGAGGAACCATCCTTTTGCCAAAAACTCTGATGAATCTTAGATTTCAAATATTGATTAATTGGTCCGTAACACCTTCTTCCAGTCTTCAGTAATCCACTGGCGGTGCTTCATATGACCCAGGCAAGACTCTTTTTCTTATTTTGCCATCTTAGCAATGGCTTTCTTACTGTACTCAACCTGTCAAACCTGCAGCTCGAAGTCTACTCTTTGCAGTTGAAACCAAGACTTGCTTACTTTGACCAGTGTTAGGCTGTGCTTGAAGCTGTCTGTTCCAACACTGCTTTTACACAGACAGAGGGTTTGAAAGTAATCAACAGAAGTTGGTAATTCTGCAGGAATTGCCAACATCAACTTTCAAGGTTAAATTAACTTTCATTGCTGCAGAACAGCTGCAAGTTGTTAACCCATCACAAGTCTGAAATGTACATACTTTCAATTTTTGGTAACCTAGACTTTTTTTTATCCTCTGGCCATGTACCTTTGTTCCATTTCAGGTTATTCACTGGACTTGAACTACTTAAACGACAACAAAAACTGGAAAATGAGGGTGATCTAAAACTTTTGACCGGTAGTGTATATATGTAGTTCTTCCATAGTTTTAGGTGTGCTTTTGGTCATTGTCCTGATGTAGGAGGAAATTGGCTTCAATCAAGCATCGTCCATGGGGAATGGCATGGCGTTGCAAAATGGGGTGATAGGCTTTCTTCTTCAAGATCCCTTTTACCCTGTACAAATCTCCCACTTTACCACCACCAAAGCACCCCTAGACCATTCGCTTTCATTTCTCTGAACAAGAATAGACTGTCAAGTTTCAGAAGAAAGTAATTTGTTTCTGGCCATTTTGAGCCTGTTATCGAACCCACAACTGCTGATGCTCCAAATACTGAAGTAGTCTAATTAAAGGCCAGTTTTATTGCTTTTTTTAATCATCACAACATTTTTCAGCTGTGCTAACATAATTGCAAAAGGGTTTTTATGGTGTGATGTGTGGTATATATGTGTCTGTAATGTGGTCATACATTTAGCAGGATATAAGGAGCATCTCCATTTTCAAGTACGTGCAATTTCTTTAGTGTGGGACGTGCCACTGGGTTTTGATTTTTTTGCCTTTACTTTGATGAGAAAGCTTGCAAGCCTTAAGGCATTACTAGGCTGCCTTGAAAAAGATCCCTATGGGCTGTGTGTATAGTATGACGTTTCAGGTGCTGTCTGGCTGCTCTATTCCTATACTGTTCCAGTGGAAACTATGGGTCTCTTGAGTGTAAGCAATACATATTAACAATGCCTTGTAATATTTATAGAGCATGTTTCAATTGACCGGTCATGTCCATGCTTTATATTGTAGTTGCCTAGTTACGTATAACTAACCCAAGTTTGTAAAACATATTGGAGCAGTGGTTAATGAGTTTACCTAAGGACTTGGAGACCACATACTCAAGATCCTGGTTGGAGACCCTCAATGCGCATCCCGGTCATTTAAGTTTACAGTTATATAGTACCTATTTTTATATGGATTGTTAACGAGAGGGAAAGAGTTATATAGAGTTAGTTAGAGAGAGAAGACAGAGGGGTAGACAAGGCGGGCAAAGAGAGATAGAAATAAAAAAATAAGTCAGCAGAGTGACTGTCCCCTCTCTTTTTAAAAAGAGAGCTAGAGATAAAGACAAAGGCGTGTGAGTGTGTGTATATTTCCCCTGGCACTGTGCTGAACAAGTTCCCAGTTTAAAAACTGCCTGTCAGCCCCTTCTATCCCTTTAATCCGAGCCTGCCGGGGTCCCTTACTCGCGGGGTGCTAATCACCTTTCCAGAAGGCCATGTGGACGACTAAGACACCGCGCGGGGGCGCTGACAGGGATACTGCATGCACCTGTTGAGAGGCGTTAAAGATTACTGCACTGTAATATAGTTGCCAGGGTAGCGTCAATGAATAGAGTGTAAGGCTGTGTGTGTGTGTGTGTGTTTGTGCGTGTGTCTCATCATGGATTATATTAGCAGTTGATAGACCTTCCCTTTAAATGCATTGGTACATTGTTCCTAGATCCGCTATAAACGCCTTCTGTTTTCTGAGTGCTCATGTATTGCATTGCCTTCTAACTAGCCGATTAGATTTGGGATTGTGCCCCTGACGGTCAAGCCCTTAAGAACTGATCCAGGACATCTTGTTTGGTTCGTAATGGAATGAATAGCCTAGGGTAGGGCAAGCACAGTCCATACTCCATGGTCATCAGTCCACAAATGTTATGCACAAGTCAGAGTTATACAGGGAGGATATACTCCAAATGGTAATGCCTTTGTATGAACAGTATTGTTTTTACTTACTATTTTTATACATTTATCGGGACATTTTTGTACTTTTGTGGGAAGGGATGGGGGGTTGAGTGCAGAAACATTCTTATTGACATTCCTGATGCAATATGATTTGGTTTGCGGTGTTTTGAAGTGTTTTCTTTACACACTTTACACCACATTATTATAAAGCCTTACAATGCCATTAATAAATGCAACACCTAGCAACAAATTGTTGCTAGAACAAAGAATATAGTATATATACAAAAAATTGGTAGATCACCTACAGTTTAAAAGGTTAAAATGTGAAGACTTACTCTTTAATTTGTTGGGATTAGGAACAGGCTAAACTGACCCAAGATGAGTATCCAGGGGCAACTTCACCTAACACCCCATGGTAATGAGTTCGGGAGAGCAGAGTATGGGTTCAGGCATGCTGTTATTAGGATAGCCTTCATCTCTGGAGCCTCCTTTAACAAGTCTGAGTTATTGATAATGTCAGGTCATTATCAGTTTCCAACTTCTCTCAGTTCAGTTCGCCATAAATTTAGTGGTTTGAAGGTCAAATTTACACTCACTTTTAAGTATATATTCTGTGATCTTTTTAAAATTTGCACAGAGTGAAAACATGCTTAATGTATTCACAATCACACCAAACAAACACACACACACACACACACACACACACACACAAACATGCCCCTGTACCATCTCAAGTTCCTTAGCTGCCAGCTGTTTTGGGAACTGCATTCTGTCACCCTCTTTATGAGGGGGCATCAAGAGAGGAAGGGAGAGAGGGGTCATAAAACAACTTTAATGGACATGTTTTTATGTTCCCTGTCTTGTGACGTCATAATTTTCATTCCCCACTAGGGCGATGAGTGTATATTTAAAAGGTACTGATATGCCGGCCTATTGTGGGGCTCATCAACTGAGTACCCAATCAGACTGACAGTTAAAATCCTGTTCTTAACAGTGAGCGTATGTGTGTCGTTGATTATTATTTGTGTTTGTGTGTTCCGTGTGCATTTCCAGGTCCTTGGATGGGCAGCCTCGCACGGCCGCCTGATCCTGCGAGCTTATGTTTAAAAGCTACACGGATATCAGTCTGGTCGGCCTGAGTAAGCTTAAGTTAGGCTACCGTTTAACCCTGCCAATCAGCTCACTCTCATGAATTATGGGTGTGGTCAAGTTGATGACGAGTACTAACCCGAATTGACTTTTCAGGAACGTTCATCAATGTTACCCCAAATGCTATTAGTCTTTCGTTATCATTATTTTCATTTGCTGTTTTTTGTTTTTTATTTTCTTGGTACTCAGTAAATTGTTGTTGATGCGCAAATGTTTGCGCACAAAGACAGCAATAATTGTTTTCAGACATTTTAATCGGCTACACTTACTGATCTGCTTGTTTGATTGCTGTTGCTTGATGTGCTATACAGTTTGTTGTTGTGAATTATGGCATTTTGTATGTCCTGTGCGTTGTTGGACTGATTAGTTGAAGGTCGATCCATTCCCATTCAGTTTTCATTTTCTCAACACCCACTGGACATACCCCCTTCTCAAACAGTTTGAATCCCAGCCCAACCATTCTGATTTCATTGTAGCATTTAAATATAAGCTTGTGGGATCAAATGCCTGTGCGAGGCTTATTGGCAGGGTTCATCAACATAATAACGTAGTCTGTGTGCTTGTTTGACATTCCATCCTGCAGTGCTAGTGACTAAGGATCTATAAATGCCCGCACAGCACACAATATTAGTTCTAGATCATTAATTCACAACTTAACCCACAATGCATCACTGATTTGAGGCTTACAAACAACTACTGGAATGCCGTTTCTGGCATCCACTTACATTTGAGCTCAATGACAATGCTTGCACTCAGCTGACGTCTAAGTACGTAGCAGGGTTGCAATGCAAAAAGCCTTATGTGTTTGGTTCTACTTGGTACTAGGTCTCGTGTGGTGGGTACTAAGCCTAAAATGTTTGGTCGTGGGTTCTACGCCTTGTGTGTGGGTAATGGGTGCTTAGTCTCATATGTGTGGTGCTGGGAACATGGGTACTAGTTCTCATGTGTTCTACTGGGAACTAGGTCTCATGTATGTCGCTGGGTACTAGGTCTCATATGTGTTTTCTGGATACTAAGTCTCATATGTGTGATAATAGTTACTGCCTTGTGTGTGGTGGTGGGTAGTTTGCCTTAGGCTATATGTACGGTAATGGTTACAGACAATGGTTCATGTTTGTATGTAAGGCTGTCCTGCAGAAACTTCTGAACTATCTCAACTTTAGAATTAAGTGGATAAACAGCAGTTATCAAACTCGCCATCAGGACTGGCTACTCCTAGAGATACTGCAAGTTCATTCAGAGCTAGGTAACACTCATGGAATATTTTGCAAAGTGACCTCAAGCTATAAAGCCTGGTGCCTATAAGGCAGTTCAAATGTCTGATAAATGACTGGTTTACAGCTATTTGTGATTGCTTTTTTAAATGTTGTGTGTTTTGTGTGTGCTTTGTAAATGTGGTGGGTACTTAGCTTGAGGAGTGTGGTAGGTACTTCGCTTAATGTGTGTGGTGGGTAGTTAGCTTAATGTGAGTGGTGGGTACTTAGCTTGGTGTGTGTAGGCAGCAGTTACTCTAGATTAATTTGTTTTGTGTGTGCTTTGTAAATGTAGTGGGTACTTAGCTTTATGTGTGTGGTGGATACTTTGCTTGATATATGCGGTGGTCGGCGCCAAGTCTCTTATGTGTGGTAATGGATACTTAGCCTCATGTGTGTGGTGGATGTATGTGTCCTCTGTCTAGTTTATGCTAACTGCTTCCTCCAATATGGCCCGCTAAATCCAACTGCTTCCTATCACACTGCCCAGTCAATCAGGAAGTCAGACAGTCTTATCAACGTGCCGAAGACACAACCTTAGAGAGTTTGCTGACATCTGACCCACCGCAAACAGTTTCCGGAGGGCAAGGAGTCAAGGAATGTCCCGGTTACCCCAAGCCCCATATGCACTGCGCAATCAACCCAACCTGTCACACGCCTAGTATTGAACCTGTGTTGTAGTCATGCTTTGATACTACAGAAAACATGTAATTTTATTTCCAAACAAAAAGTTCAGATGAGTTTAACTTTTAATAAGCCGACGGACACTTAGAAGCCAGTTAGAAGACTTCACACGCATGTGACCACAGTCCATTCTTTCTAATTTGTGGGGATCTCCATTCCTGCCCTGGCAGGGGTGCATCTGGGTCAGCCGGTCAGGGGAGAGTGAGCTGGTTGGTACTGTATGGTCCAGGTGGGTTAGTTTGGAGAGTGCCAATGTTTATGGTTAATCAGATACTTGATCATTTGGTTGTCAGCAGGGTGGAGGCTTTTATTTGTGTTCCCTTAAGGTGTCCTGTGGTATCTGGCACCAAGACATTAACAGCAGATCCTTTGAGTCCTGTAGGTTGTGAGGTGGAGCCGCCGTGGATCGGACTTGTTGGTCCAGCACATCACTCGTATTGAGATCTGGGGAGTTTGGACTTGAACTCTTCACCATGTTCCTCAAACCATTCCCAAACAATGTGTGCAGTGTGGCAGGGCACATTGTCCTGCTGAAAGAGGCCACTGCCATCAGGAAAACCATTGCCATGAAGGGGTGTACCTGGGATTTTTCAACGAGGTGGCACATGTCAAATTGACGTTCACATGAATGCCAGCACCCAGGGTTTCCTAGCAGAACATTGACCTCCACCGGCTTGTCGTCACTGTGCATCCTTGTGCCATCACTTCCCCAGATGCTCATGTACAATGCCGTCTGCATGATGTAAAATAAAATGTGACTCCTTGTCAGGAGATGATCAACGTTATTTGCTTCCCCTGTGAGTGTTCATAATGTTTTGGCTCATCAGTATATATACATCTATATATATACAGGTGCTGGTCATATAATTAGAATATCATCAAAAAGTTGATTTATTTCAGTAATTCCATTCAAAAAGTGAAACTTGTATAATGTATACATTCATTCCACACAGACTGATATATTTCAATTGTTTATTCCTTTTAATTTTGATGATTATAACTGACAACTTATGAAAACCTCAAATTCAGTATCTCAGAAAATTTGAATATTGTGAAAAGATTCAATATTGAAGACACCTGGTGCCACACTCTAATCAGCTAATTAACTCAAAACACCTGCAAAGGCCTTTAAATGGTCTCTCAGTCTAGTTCTGTAGGCTACACAATCATGGGGAAGACTGCTGACTTGACAGCTGTCCAAAAGACGACCATTGACACCTTGCA